>JABFPJ010002628.1:0-18837 GCA_022817425.1 Gryon sp. ZL-2020
AAAAATATCTATAACTTCTAAAATATAAAATTATCAGTGTGAAGTTGTCAACTATCTAACCTCTCCATAAGCGCCTATGTAAAAGAATCAGTTTTTGATTAACTTTAAAAATGGATTTCTCAAAATTGAGATTGGATAGATATATTTATCTTTGCAAAAATGAATAGCTTATGATTCGAAGAATATTAAAAACAATTGATTATTAATTTCTGTAACAACCAATATTTTGTAATAACATCCTTAAATTGAATTTTATTTTAATTTTTGATGGTAATTTTAGGTTTCAAGAGGACAGTCATGGAATTTTAATAGCCACAGATGTTGCTGCGAGAGGTCTTGATATTCCCAATGTCGATCATGTTATTCATTATCAAGTTCCAAGGACCTCGGAAGTACGTCCTTACAGTTGCAAATCATTTAATTTAATTCATTTAATATAGTTACTTAATTATATAATAATTTTAATAATATTGTATAATTCAAACAGAGTTTTGTTCATCGGAGTGGCAGAACTGCACGAGCTCAAAAGGAAGGAATAACAGTTTTGATTATGGAACCGTCGGAGTATCAGTTTTATGTTCGACTGTGCAAAACACTTGGAAGATGTAAATATAAAATAATATTATATTTATAAAATATTAGATAATATAACATATAAATTATTAAACATTTTAGAAATTTAAAACGTATATTATTACAAGTTACTTAATGTATAAGTTACTTAAAAGTTATATTATTAATGTTTTATTAAACTTTTTTAATATAATCTTCTTTTTATCTTTTACAGCACACGATATTCCAACTTTTCCCATCGTTGATCACTTGTTAATATCAGTTAAAGAACAAGTTGATATTGCTCGGGATATTGATAAACTGGAATTGAAATGTAAGAGAGACAACGTACAAAAGGATTGGATTAAAAAGGCGATCGAGGATATGGATATTGTTTTGGATGATGAACAAAAGTATATTTTTTTTTTAAATATTATATTAAAAACTTGTACAAAGTCAAAAATTACACAAAATATATAGAAAACTTTTTTGCAGTTTTAAATTTAAAAATATGTATAAAGAATTATAAAAAAAAATTTTTTAATTTAAAAATAGTTTAAGTCTGTTAAAAACGTTATTTTAAAAATGAAAAAACATCTTTTTTAGGGATTCTGTAATGGACCAAAAAGAATCAGCAGATCTTCGCAAGCAATTAAAAATAAAACGTCATCAATTAAATGCTTTAATGGCAAAACCGCTATTCCCAAAAGGCTTTTCCGGAAAATATCCGGAACTTGATATGGAAATCACTCTGAGTGAATCCTCAGAAAAGGCAATCGATGTGATGAAAAAAGCGATCGAGGAAAAGCCGACAAAACAAAAGCAAGAGCGGCAGAAAAGCATTGCTGTAATAAAAAAAAATAAAAAATCGTTAAAACAAAAACTGAAGAGTGAAAGACGGAAGAAGAGGAAGAATGAGATGAAGGCGAAGAGAAATAAGTCGAAGGAGGAATAAATTGTTGTAAATATGTATAAAAAATATTTTATGTTTTTTATAAGTTTTTTATTGTTTTATAAAAATTTATAGAAAACGTAATTTTGTATGGAATAAATGTTGAATAAAAAAATTTGTTTCTAATTTATGTGTTCAATTTTTATTATCAAAATATGTTATTTGTATTAAATGCTTTTGAAAATATGTTTACTTATTTTTTTTATTCCTAAAAGTTCGTTTATGTTATTTTTGAAATGCTTAATTAATAATATATTTATATATTTATTATTTTTATTTAATTTAATTTTTAATAATTTTATACAAAAATTATACACATTAATATGTACTTTACTAACACGAGTTTTTTTAGCGAAGACAGAAATTAGTGTCATAAGAATATCTGTCAAAATTAAATTCTAACCTCAAAATTTATCCAACAATGTTTACAGTGTTGCTGTCTACACGTGTTATTATACAGTCTATAACAGCACTGAAATTGTACAAATAACCAACTTTTGTAGTCAAATTTGTTATTGTTTATATATAACAATCAAGCAAATCAAATTTAGAAATTATATTTTAAGAAAAAAGGTATGAAATGTCAAATTTTAATTAGAGAATATTGTTATTTTTTACACGACTTTTTACTACATTTTTTTATTTTAGAAATTTCATTTACTAAATATTATCATAATTTTCTTATGATTACATTATTTTTGTATTCTTTTTTATTTATCATTTTATTTTAATCTCAAAAATTAATAGGATGTCTACCCGAATTAAAAGTTCCCAACAATTCCTAATAAATGTTTCAAATTTCCTAATACACACATTTAAACATTCGTATACAGCATATACATGGTTTTTATGTGTATTAGGAATTGTGCAACATTTATTTGGAATTATTAGGAAACTTTAACACGGGTAAAAATCATGATTTTGTTTTAAAAATCAAAAAAATCGATTTTTTTTATTTAAATCGGATTTAAATCAAATTGAAATTTTGTTAAGAATAATAATTTAAAAAGTATTTACATAAGGACTTGTTCGGACTTGTTGTGAAAGTATACTAGTGAAATTATTCAAAGTATTTTAAAGCTTTAAAGTATAAATAGTCATCTGGTAGAAAAATTATTTTTTGTTGACGGTTTTTCTAATATAACCAATGTCTGGCCGAAAAAAAGATCCTGTATGGATCAACTACAATGAAATTAAAGTTTGGTTCATTCTAAAATTCGGAACCAACTGGGAACCGAAAAGGCTGCCAAGCATGTATTTTTATATAAGCAACTTAATTCCAGACAACAAGACTGATTTTAAAACTTACTTATATCTGTATTAAACAAATTGCAAAGTTTATTTATGTTACTTAAATTATAATTCATTAAATGAAACTTAATCATTAAATGTTACTTAAATTACGTTCATTAAATTATAATGCTTTTAAATAAATCACATAATAAGTTATTTTTTTAATTAATATTTATATATCTTTTCAAAGATTTCATTAATTCTATGAATTCTATAAATTCTTATTCATTTTTACTTAAATAAATATATAAAAATGAATTTTGATTCAAATCGATGATTATTTTTAAAAAATCATTTGATTTTAATCACGATTTAAATCAATGATTAAAATCTTTTGATTTAAATCGTCGACACCCTAAAAATAAATAAAAATAATAAAATAATTTCCCCACATTTTTCAAAAGTAAATCCATGATTTATAATTCATATTTTATACATTTTAAAAGAAAATTATTTTAATTTAATAATTTATTAATTATTTAATTTAATTTAATAATTTATTAATTATTTAATTTAATTTAATAATTTATTAATTATTAAAAAAAATGCAAGATTTTAAAAAATGCAAATGTTTTAGATTCAAAAATGTCCGAATCCCAAAACGTCGACGACAAAAAAGGTCTGAAGCGCAAGAAAAAGCGCTCGGCCGCACAGCGAATCAAAAAGTTCGCCCACAGTCGGTCTCAAGGTCAAGGATCTTCACTAGACGCCGAGTCGTATAAACACATGGTGCACATTATGGAGGTGATTCGCTCGGAGATGCCGCAGATGGAGGACAAGGAAAGTTTCGCGGACAACATCATCGAAGGAACGAAAGACCACGAAGTCGATTATGCCCGAAACCAGGTCGCCTCGTGCGTTCTTGAAAGTTTAATTCCCTTTGCGAGTTTCGAAGTTGTTGCAAATTTAATCGAATCTTTTTCTTCGTCCCTTCGACCGATGTGCAGCGATCGATTTGCCAGTCACGTGATCCAGAAAACGATAATTGCCTGCAGTAATCGATGTTCAACAAAAAAATCGGATAAAAATAAAATGGAAGATGATGACAAAACTGTAGGCAAAAGAGACGAGAAGTTTGCAAAGATATCGCTGAAGTTGATAAAATATGTTCTGAATAATTTGGAGGAATTTGTCTGGGATTGTTATGCAAATCATATCGCGAGATCGGCGATCGAGTCACTCGGTGGATTGGTTGAAATTCCGCCAAATCAGACGACAAAGGCAAAGATAAATCTGCAAAATCGACGCGAAATGCCGGAAGAATGCACAGAATTGTTAACAAAAACTTGCGCGAGATTCGAAAAATGGCCACAGTTTCATGAATTTGGTCATGAAGAACTAACTTCCGGTTTTTTACAGTCGATCTTGTATTCTTTAAAGGATATTGACGAGGATATGTGTAATCTAATTATCAAAAGTATCGCTGAAAAATGTTTCACCAAAAATGGAGACGAAGATTTGTCAAACATTTTTGCAGCAGAAAGTTCGGTCAGATTATTGGAAGTTTGTCTGGAAGTCTGCGGGAAAGAGGAATTTGTGATGTTGAATACAAGATTTTTCAGCAACAAATTAAGACAACTTTCTTTAACAAAATCGACGAATTTTGCGGTTCAAAAATTGTTGGAATTTTGTCCGAAAAAGGAGGAATTTGAGGGCATTTTTGAGGAATTGGAGCCAAGTTTGGCGGAAATTTTGCAAACGGGACATTCGGGGGTTTTGGCGAGTTTGGCGAACGCTTGTTTGAGGCTGAAGTCAAAGCAGGGACCATTTTTGACGACAATGGGGAAGATTTTGCAGTGCAACGAACCGGAAGAGCGACAGAATTTATTGGTGGGATTGTGCGCGAGGTTGAGGACTTTTGAGCAACAAGAGCGGATGAAGAAGGAGGAGGAAGGAGAAAATGGGAAGATGAAGTTGAATTTGCATGGGAGTCTGATAGTGCAGGCGATGTTGAAATTTAATAAGCCGATTAAGGTGGTGAACTCGTTGTTGGGGATGGAGACGAGCGAGATGGTGGCGATGTTTGGGGATCCGAAGGGAAGTAGAATACTGGATGCCTTTATGGATAGTAACTTTGTCGGGGAAAAAAGTCGAGAAAAAATGACGAGGAAGCTAAAGGGATATTGGGCGGAGTTGGCTTGTTGTGTTCATGGATCGAGGTAAAGATATGAATGAACTAAGTTGTTATTTTACAAAATAATAATAACTTAGACAGAATTACGATATGTAAAGAAATTAAGCTAATCCTTGTAATTCAAAACATATATTGTTCATATTATCCATATATTGTCCATATTGTTATTATATTGCTATTATATTGCCACTATACACATATATTAATCATATATGATAGGGTTGAGATGATTTAAATCGAAAGATTTAAATCATTGATTTAAATCGCGATTTAAATGAAATGATTTTAATGAAAAAGTTTTTTATTTACAAAAAAATCAAAAATTTTTTTTGATCTACAATCAAAACTATGCAATAACTATGATTGAAATAATGTTTAAAAAAGTGACAATTATTTATATAGCAAATTATTAATTGATTTTGATTATTTATACAAGTCACGAAAAATCAGTTGTTTAAAAAAAGCAAATTGCGAGTATTTTGTTAATGAAAGTTCAAATATATCGATATCAAAGTTGAAGATCAAAATTGAAGATTTAACTGAAGAAGATTAAGAAAACTAAAAAAATAATAATAAAATAAGAAAACTAATAAAATTAACAAAACTAAGATAACTTACTTAAAGAAACAGAAAACTATGAACACTTAATAATAAAAGAAAACTAATAAAAGTCAGAAAATTACAAGCAAACTCAAATAAGAAAAATAAGAAAGCTAATAAAATAATCAAATTAATAAAACCAAGAAAAGAAAGAATGTGAAACTAATTAAAATAAGAAAACTAAGAAAATCAACAAAATTAAGAAAACTAAGAAAATTAACAAAAATAATAAAATTGACAAAACTAAGAAAATTAAGAAAACTAAGAAAAAGTAACTAAAATACGAAAAGTAAAAAAAACAAACAAAATTAACAAAACTAACTAAAAAATGAAAACTATGTAAACTAATTGAAATAAGAAAACTAAGAAAATTAACAAAATGAAGAAAACTAAGAAAAATAACAAAATCAAGAAAACTAAAAAAGTAACTAAAATAATAAAAGTAAGAAAAGTAACAAGACTAACTAAGATAAGAAACTAAGAAAGTTAAGAAAACTAACTTAAATAAGAATTTACTAAAAATTAAATTTATTTTCTCATATTTTTAATATTGTGATTTAAATCGGATTTAAATCTGATTTCAATAAAAAAATCGATTTTTCTGATTTTTTGAAAAAAATCGTGATTTTTATCAACCCTAATATATGACCATATAGTAGTCATATATTAACAATATAGTGACAATATAGAGACAATAATTGAATTTAAATAACTAGGGAAATGAATGAATATATAGATTAGTTAAAAACATTTTTAAGATAAAAAATGAATGAACAATAATTATCTTTCCAGATGCTTAGACAAAGTCTGGGAAAAATCATCAAAAAAGGACCAAAGCAACATCATGAACGAACTCGCGTCAGCCGGCGAATCTCTACGCTCGACCAAAGCTGGAAAGTTGATATATACGAAATTCAAAGTCAATCTTTATATCCGAAACAAGCAAGACTGGGCAGATTCCTTCGGCAAGGAAGAGAAAACGAAGAATCTCTTCGCGGATATTATTGGTTGAAATTTGTATATAATCTAAATATGTAAAGAAACTTGATTGTAATTAATCTAGTTTTTAATAAAAATAGTTTCTGTTTTACTTTTACTTATATAATTATGGATTTTTTAAAATTAGATTCATTTTATTTCAAGTTTTGTTTTAAATTTTATTTTAAATTAAGTTACAGAAGTTTGTTGGATTGAAGTCGATGGAAATAAAGTTAGCTATCACATGTTGAAGAGTTTAAAGATCCCGCAGCCGATTCCAGCGCTTTATTCTGATCCGACAGCAGATTGACTTTCTTTTCGTATTGACCTCGAAGGTCCTGAAAGAGTCGCAATTGCGTCTGATATTCTCGTTTCAGATCGTCATTCAGACGAACCGCTGCGTCCATTTTTGCTATCATCGCACTGTGTCGCTCCTTTTCAGCTGATATTTTGGATTCCATCGAGTCTACGTCGTTCTGAAATATTCACAAAATTTTTTTAACATTCAATTTTACATTTTAAACTTATTTAAAACCTTTTCAACTTAAAAAAATACAAAATGTTTAACACTTTTTTATACCTGCAAATGTTTAACTTCCATATTTCTAATGTTTAGTAAATCTTTCGTGATTTGTACGACTTCCTTTAATGAAGAAACTTGCTTATTAAGAGCATTAATTTGGTTTTCCTGATTTACAACTATTCGATTCTTCTCCTCAAGCTGCAACTGATTCTGTGTTAATTTGACCTTCAGATCGCTGATTTCGATGTGAAGATTTTTGTCATTTTTTGTGGAATCAAAATTTGTTTGTATTTCCGATAACTTTTTTTCCATCTCGGCCAACTTTTGACGATATTCGTCGCGTTCGTTTGCGGTTTTCTACAAATCAACATTTTAGAAAATTAAAAAAAAATACTTCTTTTTTTATATAATAATTAATGTAGCAGAATTACATTTGAATTATACATTAAAATAATTTGAAAAATATTTTTAATTTAATAATAATGAATATAAATGTGTAATATTTTGAAACAAAAGTTTAATTAAAATTTACTTTTACCTTAATTTCATCTTCTAAAATACTTATTTTCTTTATATAATCTTCATCTGAAGTTCTGGTTTTGACATCCGCACTATTACTCTAAAAAATAAAAAATTTTCTTTTATATATTTGTATAAATCAATTGATTTATTTAATTTTTTATTCAATTTTCATTTGAATTTACCTTAGCAGCAGCATCATCAACTTTTTCATTACTTCCAACTTTTTCCGCCAACTTGTCGACCCCATTTTGACAAGATTCGTCGTTTTGAGACATTTTTGATCCTATTTTTTGTACTTTCTTCTCGTCAAAATTATGCTAACTTCAAAAACAAACAAAAACACAGAAAAATTTATGAATTTGTCTTATGTCATCAACGCGTCAATAAGTCATGATTCATAAATGAATTTAGCAACAAAATCTTAATTCCTTTTTCACTTATAAAGTTGAAATTTAAAATTAAAAAAAACATCAGAAAAATAAAAAATTTAATGTTGAATAATTTTATACGGAAAATCTTTAAAACAAACTTTTATTTAAAAAATACCAAAATAAATTTGTATTAATTAATATAAAATATATTTTTCAATAGAATGTGTGTTTGCTTTAAAAAAATATCAAAATTGATTCAAAATTTTACCATAAATTTCCGAACTTTTCACAAAACCTGACAAAACTTGAATGAATCCAACTTTGTTTTCTCACCGAAAAGTCGCGTTTTCCAACGACGGAAACACAGAAGGAGGAATTTATTTTTGGACATTCCGTTGATTTTATTTTTAGCGCGTTCTTTTATACTGGAGTAATCAAAGTAAAAACTATTTTCCAAATATTTCCATTCCTTTCATTTAATTTTGCATCATTTTTAAACCAAATAATTAAAAAAGAAAATCATTTTTCCCCATCAAAACCAAACAAATATATTTTTCTTTACAGTTTTACAAAATTAAATCTATTCAAACCTTTTTAAAAACGACACATCCGAAGTAGAGATTTGAATTTCGCGCCATTTTCTGCAGTTGCAATAAACAATTTTTGTCATTTTTTTTTTCTTAAAGATTTGTAGTTTTTGATTTGATTCGCTTTTTTTTAAATATAAAAGTTGCTGTTTACTCTAAAAAAATGTTCATTTTTCTTTTTAAATTAAATAAATAATAAAAAAAATATCATTTGTCCATCGATTGAGTAAATTATCGTCCGTATGAGTTTGCGCAGTGCGTTCCACTCCGTAAACCCATTTCAACGAGGAACTAAAACGACTCGTCGTATTTTAGCGAACATTTTTTCGTAAGTAAAAGTCAAAACTCATCAAAAACAACAAATTTTCATTATCTTTTTCATTTTCTCCAAATAAATAAATCCCAATTTAGTTTCAATGATTAATCAGAAAAGTTGACATGCAAGAACATTTTTTTTTCTAACCTTAAAATGAGCAGAAAGTGAAAAAGAAATTACATTGTTTCTGCAACGAAACGTTTCATTAACTTATATTATTGAAAAAAAGTCAAACAAAGAAAGAAATAATGAAAAATAGACGGACATTTTTATGAAGAAAACTTTTGTTTTTATTCTCATTTTGTTGTCAATGTTGTTGCTTTTGTAATTCAACATTTTTGTAACAAGTATATTGAAAAAACGATAGTGTAAGTATGATTTCGCAATGTTACTCATCACATGTCACCGAATTAAAAGTCATTAGATAATACATATTAGTTCATATATATATTTTTTCTATTATTATTTTTCAAAAGGGACATTATATTCATAAGTTTCGTTTTTGTAACACTTGATTTTTTATAATTAAATGTTTTGTTTTTAATTATTATTTTAACTAAATTTTTATTATATTGATGAAATTATTTTAATATGTTATATTAAAATAATATGTCATATTATAATATTAATTAATTATTATAATATGAGTATATGTCATCTGATATATTAAAATAAAAAAATATATTTTAGAATGAAACATACATATGTTTAAGATGATGAAATTACATTTTATGTTAATATACATTTATTTTTAATCGAAGATAATTAATATTACATACTAATATATTAGTCCAATTTAATTTAGTTTTTCTATATCTGTTTTTTATATATATATATTTTTATGTTTAAGGTATGTCAAGATCATATAAATATTTAAATGAAAAAAGTCTATTTATTATTATTTATTCTTACAGATTTAGAATATCTAATTATCTTATTTAATTAATCTTTACAACTTTAATTGTTTCTATCCTTAAATTGAACATTCATAAAAAAAGTTCTTCTCAACAGAAATATAGTCAGAATTTAATGAGATTTCATTTAATTGTTTATTATATTATTATTTTCCATTCCGCAAATTTGAAGCATATTTGTCTGCCTAGATCCAGAGATATTTTACTTTAAAGATTGGAAATATAATATATATAGAAACACAAACAATATAAATGTTCAACGTGTTAAAAATAAACTTTTTTGAAATTAATTTTTGAAAATAATCTTTTACCATATAACTTTTACTATTTAGAATCTAAATAGTAAAAGTTATCCATATTTGGAGAAACAAAAGATATTAACTTAAAGAACATTTGTTTAAATTACGAACAAATTCTGACTATTCTGATTAAAAATATTGACTATTCTGACTAAAAATATTGTTAAATCATGAAAAATATTAGCAATATAATTTGCAAAATAATTTTAAACTATTTGTTGCTAGTTTTTAGTAATATATTAAATAAATCAAGTAGAAAAACTTGCAGAAAGATCATATTAAATCTAAATAAAGCTTTATTTAATATAATAAATATTTAATAATAAAAAAATGTTTGCAGAAAATGGATGATAGAGAACCTTGTCCCTGGCGTATCGCCGACGACGTTGGTGGTGCGTTTTCCATGGGCGCAATTGGCGGTTCCGTATTCCAAAGCATAAAAGGATTCCGTAACGCACCCAGCGGTGTAAGCAAACGTCTACACGGCAGTCTCGTAGCGATACAACAACGTGCGCCAATAGTCGGCGGCAATTTTGCCGTTTGGGGTGGAATTTTTTCCGTGATTGATTGCTCGTTAATACATTTACGAAAGAAGGAAGACCCGTGGAATTCCATCTTGAGCGGCGCCGCAACTGGCGCGGTTTTGTCCGCGCGAAGTGGACTCGTGGCGATGACCGGAAGTGCGATTGTTGGCGGATTTTTGTTGTCATTAATCGAAGGCGTGGGTATTATATTTGCACGAATGAATGCAGAGCAGTTTCGTCCGCCGCCGATTGTACCCGAAGATCAGCCGATACCCTCACAAGCGCCGAATTTTTCGTTGTAGAATGAACAAATGTAATAGACAAGAAATGAAAAGAAACGATTTTTTCTTTTTTTTTATTGACGAAAAAGCGAACGAACGAGATGAGTTGAGTGGAAAAAAACGAAATGATCTTTGTCTTATTGATGACGTAGAGAATATTTACTTGTTGATTGTAAAGGGAACGTGGAAATGCGAGACAAAGGATGGGCGAGAAACTAAATTATAATGTAATTAGGTTTAGATGGAATAATTAAAGTTTCAATTATACATTTGGTGTTTTTATTTTCCTTCTTTTTTGACGACTGCTTTATTACATATTCTTATATGACTTCCCAGCAAACGAAAATCCATTTGAATCAATTTAAATCATTTGACTTGAATTGTGTTTTTGTCCAATTCACAATTTATAAGGAATTCTTTTAATTGTATTAAATATAATTAAATGTCGACAATTAGAAAATAGATTTTAGTTTGAAATAAAATTTAACTCAATTGTATTCAATTGTTCAATTGTAAAAGTTTAATTTAATTTTACATCATCATGGTTTACATCATTCACAATTTCATGCAATTAATATATAATTTATTTTCGAAGTCAAGCTGAATTCTTATTGGTTGCTATTAAATTCTATTTTTTACAATTAAAAGAAAGGTTCAAATTGTGTTTTTGTCCAATTTACAATTTCAATATCAAACTCCAAATTGTTTTTCATTTGCTGGGTTCTTATAACAAAACTTTAATATTTTTAAAAATATTCTGAAATATAATTTAAATGTAATATATAAATTACATTATTATAATTTCTTATATAAAAGGTGAATTCTTTTATTTGCGAAAATTGTGTAAGAAACTTGAATTTATAACAAATTAAATAATCGTTTAAATTCCTTAATGCACATTTCATATTAAAATTAATACATTTACATTTTTTCTTACAAATTTCAAAATTACAAACTACATATAATCTTCCGAATCATCGTCCTCCTCGCTATTTTCATCCTCCTCGTCATAAAATTTATATTTGGACGAAATTTGCAAATTCAAATCAACATCGAGGTTCTTCGACTGATTTTGTGATTGCAAAAGTTCAGTTTTTACAATATCGGTCTTTGAAGTAACTTCCTGTGATGACGTTGAAGAACTTTGCTTGTCTTTGGATAAGGTGTTTATTAAGTGCATTTTTTCTATCTGAAAAATCAAAATTATTATTCGAAAAAATGTTTATTTTAAATAATAAAAAAAAGAATGTTTTACTTTAATAAATTCATACTTTTTGCATTTAATTATTTACCTCCAATGCATGAAGCTGCTTTTCAATATTAAGAACCATTTTCTTTAACATTTCTTCCTCGCTTTTTAATCCACCGAGGATTTCAAGTAATTCATCGGCATTTTCTGGCAATTCAAAATTACTATCCATAATTGTTAGAAGGAAAATTAAAAGCCCAAAATTGTTTCAGAAAATTCGCACAATTACATCCTATTTAACATCATCTAAAACATAAAATAAATTCAAAAATCAAATCCATAATAATGAATAATTATAATTATAAATTTTAAAAACGTTAATTCTTTTTTAAATATTTATTTTGTACCCAAATTCTTTTCAATAACAATGTTTGTTTACATTATTAACCTTTGAGTAGTTTTAAGGTTAGAAATCGAGTAGGTTTTCTGCGCATGCGCAGAATTTCGCGCTCTTTTCAAAAGATTTTAAAATTGCAAAGAATAGTAAAATTGCATTTTGAAGGGAAAGGATTTAAAATAAAATTCAACATATCTATGTGACGTAATTTATTATACAATTACATTATATTCTAGTCATATGAATAATAAATAATAGTAATGAGTAATAATAGTGCATATTTCATGCATTAACATTAACCCTTTACGTTTGATATGATTTCGTTTATACACCACTGTTTTCCCATTATTTTTGTATTCGTATTTTTTTTAATTAAATTTTTTTTTCATTTTGTCTTTTCCTTGGAAAGATTTCGTTCGGTTTTTATGAAAGAAATTGAATCCAAACGACTTTATACTTCAATATTTTGATGTATTTTCAACTTTTTTTTCTTATTTTTGATTTTTTTTAAATCTACATAAATCATTTGATCGATTCAATTTGTTCCATTTTCCAAAAAGTTTATTATCCCATAACGTCACCCTTATCATTAGTAGAAAATAGTAAACATTCTTACATTAGAAGTTCGTAATTTTGTCGTATAAGTTTTACAGTCATTAAGAACTGTCATACCGTGCTCATGTATAATTTTTTTTAAAAATCAAAATTAAAATGTAAATTTATCATTATTAATATTTTTTTTTCAAAATAAAACAGTCAGTACAAGTTTTACGCCTTTTCAAATCGAAACGGCGATCGCAAATTTGTTGTCTTTTCCCTTCTTTTTTTCTTACTTTTTTAAAATTTATTTTTTTTTTCCTATATCGATTATCCAAAATTTATACCATTAGTACGAATTATACACTGACTCTAACGAATTCATTAGATCCTAAATTTTCTTCGTCAAAGGGTATTTATTTTTTATTCATTTTTTTTGTTATTTTTGGTTTTCTTATACTTGCTTCGTTCTACTATTTGGTTGTTTTTCTTGGTATACCAGGGTCGACCCCTCTTTCAATTAAGTCCATAGCCAGATTACGATTAAGTTTTACTGCTATTTACAAAAACAATATCAACGTTTCGTTATATTATTGTAATTATGATTTAACAAATAAAACGTAACAGTTTTTGGGCAAATTAATTATATTTTATTATGATTTTTTTACATTTGTAAAAGCATTTTTCATTACTCATTGAATTATTTTAAAAAATTGAGTCAATTTTAAATCAATATTGAGTTAATTTTGAGTTAATATTAAATTTTTCAAGATTCAAAGTTGAGTCAAAATTTTTTCAATACAAAATATTTATTCAATATTCAATCAAGTTTACCAATCATGTTGAGTCAAATTTAATATTGACTCAATAGTGAATCACATTTACTAATCAATAATGACTTAATATTGAGTCAAAGTTACAAATTAATGACTTAATATTGAATCAATATTAAATCAAAACATAAAATTGAAATAAGTCAATTAAAAAATTAGTATTAATCAAATCATTAATTTCAAATTTCATCATAATTAACATATTTAATTTGTCCCAACAAAATAACTCAGCAACAAATAACAAAGACCACAACCATAAGAATAAAAAGGAACGAAAATGGATAAAACGAAAAAAAGTGGTATTAACTGAATAAATAAAAAAGAACGAAAATAACTGAACTTTCGAAATGATTTTATTCTGTTCAAATCATAATAAAAGTTTTCTGAAATGCAATGAAATCATACTTTCTTTTAAACCTTAACGCAAAATAATACAGTAATATTATTCAATACATTAATGGATTACACAATAGACAATAAAAATCGTTAATACACTTCTACGAATGCGGAAATACTTGATACTTTTTACATGAAGATTAAGAGACGAGGGAAATTCAGGGGTTTCGGGGAATGATTTGGAGGTGGAAGGGGGAAGGGGGGGATGATAAAGAGGGGTCGGGAGACCTACTGAACTATTTAATCGTTTATCTACAAGATTTCGATCGTCCCACTATATCGCATAAAAAAGCCCCTCTCGTTCTTTCTCGTATTTATAATAATCATAATAATGATCATAATAATAATTAGAATAATAATAATAATTATAATAATAAAATAATAATTAGAATAATAATTAGAATCGCAAACACAACATTCAATCCGATTTTTTGCAACGATTGAGTCAATTCGAATGACTTTTTAAAACTTGATTTTAATTCTTTATGGTCAAAGCTGAGTCGCACCATTGACCGAATCATTGCAATCACAAACAGTTAGGAACTTTTTAGCCTTTGCTCGGTCCGAGAATTTACGGATTTCGCAATTGTTCGACGAGAAGTGCCAATAAATAGCCAAATACACGCAGACATACACTCGCTCGTGGGTTCATTATACAAAACGAAAAAAAGGGGGAGGGGACAGAAAAGAACAAAGGAAATCTCACAGTAATGTACATTTTGTGTCACTACCCGCGACAATAATTTATCATCGATGATACTCGTTGCGATCAGACGACACGTTTGTTCGTTATTTACACGAGATACGCACTAAGTTTTTTGCGTTCATTTTCATTTAATGTTTTTCATAAATTTATCGGATTGCATTTATTTTTATTTGTAGAACAGCTATTTGTAATTTTTAAGAAAAGATAAATTTTAAGTCAATGTTGATGATAAAAGTGATGATTTTGTATTAAAAATGTTGATTTCAGTGATAATTCCGTTTTGAGTCAATACTGAGTCAATGTTGAGTCAATGTTGAATTTTAATTAATTAATCTGTAATCAATATTCAGATAATAATAACTTATGTTTTGCTTAATATTGAATCAATACTGACTCAATAATAAGTTTTTAACCAATTTTCATTTTTTGTTGGGTCAATATTAAGTCAATGTTGAGTCCAATTCGATGAATAAAAATGTACACATTTTGGTTGAAAAATAATGTTGAAACAACATTGAAAATAATTAAACTTTATGTTAACATTGAGTCAGAGTTGATTTAATATTGAATTCATTTAAATACTAATTAATAAATTAATGTTTTAAGCAAAGACTCAACAATGAATCAATGTTAGATTAATATAGAATGAAATACAATTTTATTCCAACATTACTTTTCAACATTTAATTAATTCGTAAGTTAATTCAATACTGATCGCATATTTTGGTATATTGATCACAAATATTATTCAATCGGTTTATCAACATTAACTCAACATTTTTTATATTGATTTACTTTTCCATAAACATTTTTTTCAATGACTCAACTTTAACTCATTTATGAACCCATATTTTTATCAACACTGTATCAACTTCAAATTCATTCGCGTAGATTTTCCGGCTAAAAAGCAAATTTTGTTAAAACTTTTATTTAGTTTTTGGTATGATTTTCATTTTCTTAAGAGAAGATTGTCGAGGATTTGTCTTTGATCTAAGTAATCATAGTTGATATGAAGAAAACTAATTGGTGCCGAAAGAGTTACTTTTAATTCATTTTTTTCATTCTTTGATGACATTATCTTCAAGTAACTTTTGTCTTACTTTTTTAATATTCAAGCGGTATAAAACTATAAAAATTAACTTGCTCGGCAATCGAAACAATTCATCGCACTTTTCAACACACGTAACTATTTCGTCCTCGCAATAATTAAAACTAACGTTTTTTTTATTTACAATTATTTTCTTTTTGTTTTGTCTTGTTTTCAGTTACAGATATGTAAAACCCTGCGAAAGACGAGCGTCTACGAATATATATATAATATGTATATATAATATCTACATTCGTGTTTTCGCGCTAACAACAACGAACGAAATAACGATCGAATGAGCAGTTACTAAGCTTTTTCATTTGCGGGATAAAAGTGCAATTTTCACAATTAAAATTAGACAATTCAAACGTGTCTAAAATTTATTCGCAAAAGGAAAAAGGATTAAAGTCGAAGACACTGCGTTAACTTTAATTCTTTTTCAAAATTGAATGAAACATTTTTTTTTAATTTTATAGAAAAATGATGTAGAAAAATATTTGAAATTTTGCGATAAGTAACTGCTTCCAACGAACAAAATTTCAAAAGCTTTAAATCACGTAAGAAACACAGCGAAATCATAAGTGTGTTAGGAACTGAATTATGGTTCACAATGTTTCAAATTTACGTGTGACATTTTTCTTTTCTTTTCATCGTTTTTTTTTTTTTCGTTTTCACATTGAGAGGAACACGAAGTCAATTGCAACTCAATGCTAAAATTTCTTCACCTAAAATAACAACAAAGATTCGTTTAAAAAACAACATAAATCTACTAAATTCCAAGCTAAAGTACATTGCGGTAATATACAAATCACAACCGAGTCTAAAAATTCGATAAAATTATATATATATTCTCTATATATTTAAGACTTTCTTTTGACACATAAATAGTGAGTTTTACAAATAAGTAAAAATAATTCCTTTGTACAATTTAAAATCTAACGAAAGAAACGAAAAACAGTCGAAGGAAAGAAGAATCAAGTCACTACTTATGTATCAAGTCGAGTTAATTTAATTTTGCGATTAAAATTTGCGAGTTGATTCGAAATTGATTTTTACATTTCCTCGTCTTTGAAATACTTCATTCCAGGTTGTTGAAGTTAAAAATGCTTTAAAAAAAGTTCATTTCCAATGACTAATGATAAAATTTTAGTGATAAAATTCCGCGATGTTGCATAGATGGCGCTGCTGGGCTTGGCTGTAGAGTGCATTGGTCGGTGGTGGCGCCACCGGCTTGTGTCACTCGTGCGTTTTGCTGGAGAGGGGATGATAATTGCCCCCCGCGGAGGCCACCAGTGCGAGGGGCAACGGCGAGCCAAGGGGTGTGGAATGGGGATGCGAGTGTCCCACCCCCGTGGAATGAGTAGTAAGAGCCAACGGACTGCCGGACATGGAATTGGCCAATGACGCGAAGACAGATGGCGCGGGCGATGCCATCGTTGGACTTCCCATAGCGGCTGTCGGTGGATTGATTCGTTTTTCCTTCTGTCGTCTGCAAAATGAAGTCAATCTTTTAGAAAAAAACACTCGACTTAACTGAGCTCTAAAGTTAAAGTTTAATTGATGATTTGTCAATAGTTGTTTAGTACCTATTGCAGAACCACACTCGAACCACTTCCTTCTCCATGCTAAGATTATCCGCGAGAATTGTGATCTCTTCGGATGTGGGCTTTGGATTTTGCACAAACGCCTTTTCCAGGGCTATTCGCACACTGGTTTCTATCGACGTTCGCTTTTTTCTCCGCCTGCCAATTGCTTCGGGCGTTGTCAGGGGATTCGTTAGCGAATTCGGATTGCTGATGGATTTGTCCGCGTCTTCCAGCCACTTCTGCAGAAGTGGCTTTAACTTGCACATGTTTTTGAAGGATAGATTCAGAGCCTCGAACCTGGAAAGACATTTTGAATTTATTAGATGAAAATAATACTTATTCATTTTTTAATCAAAACTGAGTCAATATTAAGTCAATATTAAATCAATAATAAATCAATTTTGAATAAATATTGAGTCAATATTATGTCATTGTTAAGTCAATATTAAGTCAGTATGAGTTAATATTGAATTAATTTTGAGTCAATATTGAGTCAATAGTCAGTCATTATTAAATCAATATTAAGTCAATATTGAATCAATGCAGAGTCACTAATAATGTTCCGCAATATTTACCTGGATATCGTAGTTTGGGAGAAATCATTGCCATAAAGTTTTCCCATAGCAAGACCGACATCGCCCTGAGTGAAACCCAGCTTGATTCTCCGCTGTTTGAAATTCTTAGCAAACTGCTCCAATTCCTCGAGATCCGTCGTTTCTTCGGGCGATGGCTCCAGTCGATTGGGGGTTGCCTTCACCGCGGGTGGTGTTCCAGGCGGCGGTGGCGACCTCTGTTGTGTCGTCAGATTTCTTCCTACCAAACTACCTCCGCCCTGTAGTGCCTGCTGTTTCTGAAGAGCCTGCAATTGTTGGGCCACTTGAGTTACAGCTTGTTGAACCTGCAATGGATAACATCGGTTATTTATACTGCTTTATAGTTTAACAAAGATTAAATAATATTGGAGGATTGTTCTTACTGAGTGAAAAATTGAAACAGACCATTTGAGAATTAAAATACGGGATATCTTTTACGGACCTTTGAGTCAATTTTAATTCAATATTGAGTCAGTGAAAAGGATCAGTAAAAATCTTGTTTAATTAAATTTTTAATTAAAATTTAGTTAATGTTAAGTTAACTTCGATTTAATATTGAACCAATATTGATTTAATGTTAAGTCAATAGCAAATTACTATTGATTTAATATTACTAAAACATTGAATCAATCTCGATTTATTCTTGAGTCAATATTGAAATAATGTT
>JABFPJ010002629.1:0-18836 GCA_022817425.1 Gryon sp. ZL-2020
ATTACTGTTTTTAATAGCATTCTGAATCCATCGGCAAAAAAACATCAAATTTTACTGTTAAAAACAATAATTTTTGAAGAAATAAACGTAAATATTTACTAAAATAACTTTCATTTTTACTGTTTTTCACAGCAAAATTGAACATTTTTTGCCGATGGATTCAGAATGCTATTAAAAAAAGTAAAAATTCAAGATCTATGATTGTCAGTGCAGAAATGTAGACATTTTTGCGATATTTCAGAATCTTTTTTGGTGCACAATTTTCTGCTAATATTTTTTAGTTTTTCAAACAAGCTCTATTTTATTATTTTATTTATGGGAAACTGATATTTTTCATTTTTTGACATATTACTATGCAAAATAATTTTCTTTTAGAATTTTCGTGCCGCGTAAACAAGAACACGCGTAGTCTTTGCCCCTTCATACCAGTTAACGATGCATGCATAAAGGATATTAGCACGACCCGTTACCCGATCCCGGAATACAATTAACAAATTATTTCTTATAGTTCAATAAAACGTTTCTAAAACCTTCGGAAGCTAGTGTTACTAATTTTCATTTAGTTTTGCATATAATATTATTTTAAGCATTTTAAATGTGCTAATCATTCAAATGATTAATTAGCAGAGTTTAAATGTGAAAATGTGTTTGGTTAAATTATTGTACATTATTGCATTAGTAACAAATCAATTCTCATTTTCCAGTATTAAACAAATTTTCATTAGTTTCGCTACTTACTACTACTCAGCTACTTAAATTTCACTTGCTTTACTTCATTTATTACTTTTCTACACTTTTCCACTTATTGTGGAAATACAAATGTATAATACAAATAAAGTATACTTATTTATATTATATTTGAAATTCTGAAAAATATTTATAATATAAATTCTATACAGTGCCATTAATATTTAAATGTTTCCAAATGCCAGTCAAACTATTTATTTTTTCAATGTTTTACACGAATTTTGTCCTTTTGATATCTAATCATTTTTACTTTTAGTTATACCATCATTTACAATTATCATATCATGTCAATCATATCACGAAACCAATCATCCAATCTTCGATCAAAAAACACCTTAACTTTTATCATGAAAATGAATCATTACTCCTTATACTTATCGTTTAAATTCAGATCATCAGTCCGGTCCATCAGTTAAATCCTATTTCTTCAATTGTAATTGTAAAATGAGGCATTTCCGTTGCTTCGATCCAATCACCTGTGTGCATCAAAAGTGCATACACCTTAAAATCATTGTGTAAGTAACAAAGTAAACAGTTGCACCTGTACAAATTGAATAAATGATATAATGATTGAAATACATTATGTATACACGTGTCTATCTTTATCAGTAACGGTAAATGACGTTGTCCAATTTGCTGCGACAAAACGGTGACTGACACAAGTTAATTGTATAATCTTTGTAAGATAGTACACTAAGATTACACGTGTGATTGTTCGCGTGCGACAGACATCTGAGCTGTTCCATGCGATTTCCGGCTTCTTTTCGTGGGCTGCAAAAAAAAACACGCAAAATCGAAGACGAGTACGACCCTGTCATTTTCCCTTCAATATCACGAAAAAGAAGGAAATATTTTTATATAAATACGTAACTGTTCGTATCGTTAATTGCACAAAAAAACACCCGTCATTTGAAAACACAAAAATTTGTACCCAAAAAACCTTATCACGTGTCTTACCAGGAAGATACCTGAAGAGTTGATATCAGCGTGCAGCATGTGCATCCAAATTTGAGTCGTTTCCTTTGAAAAGACAGTTCATATATATGTCGCACAGGTGATTTGCTCAATTCTTCATTCGTATCACGCATTCGTAAATTGTAGTTTGAAGGATATGTTAATATACATGATTGGATGCTAATAAAGGTAGAAAGGCATGTTTCGAGTCGAGCTTTTACATCTAAGTAACTATTAAAAATATATCGCTTTTAGATCTACGACTATATAGACATCATCATTCAAATTAAAAGGCACGTTCATGTTACGAATTAGGCGTTCATTCCCCAGTCTGTAATTAGACAGTACTGGGGATCGGAGGTTGGAACTACGGTGGCTGAATATAGGCAGCTGTACTCCAGAAATTCCATGCATTTCTTATGAATTGTACGTTAGTTTTCAATACGTTTCACTGACTATTCAATACTGTTTACTGTTATTATATTTTTAATACATTTTTAGTATTATTTCTATCATCATATATTTTTAAAGACTTTACATTTTAAAGATAATAATTTAAAAACATTTTGCAAATGAGCGATATCGATTATTAAGTCATAACAAAAAAAGTATACTTTAACTTTATATTTTTTTAGCTGTTACTCTAAATTGTTCTGACTTTGAACAGCGAGTTTTATGTTATTTTTCAAAGTATCTAAAAGTAGAAATTAAATCAAGGGGCACCAAAGGAACCCGACGAGTTAGGAAAAACATATTTTTCTGCGATTTCCAATATCTGAATCCATATGGACACTTTGAAATTAAATTTTATTAATGAATCTAAAAGTCTGAACTTTTTTATTATATTTCTTACAGTTTCCACATGTTATACATTGTATTACTTTTCGGCATTACAAATATATCCGAGGAGTGATATTTTGAAGTAAATAAATAAATTATAATTCCAATGTTTCAGTGCCTGGCAGTTACGTAAAACTACTGTTATTTATTTTATATTTAATAGTTCAATTTTTGTTATATTTTAATGCACAAAAGATGTTTCATTTTTTAATTGAAAGTGGTTTTTTGTTCTTGACGCAGTTTTTTAAATTTATTCTTGTTTTTAAAATTATACCCTCGATACAAAGAACGTATATTTCACATAATCTCAGTACCAAATATATATTATTTTTTAAGTTTTGTTCTTTATATTAATAAGACATTAATAGGCCAACCAATTTTGATAATTTGTTTAATTTATATTTAATTGATATAGAAGATGTTAATTTTTTATAAATTCCCAAAAATCAATTTTCCGATGAAAAAAAAAATTGAAAAGGTTAATTTCATGTTTTGAAAATGAATTTCATTTTATAGGAGATTACAGATTACAACATTGCATTTTTCAAACGAAATGTGTTACATAAGACTAAATTGCCAATCTTTAAAGAATATGATATCAGTCAATTGGCCATAACTTGGCCATTTTATATTGAAAACGGCCTATGAATGAAATGGCCAATGAATTTTGTAAATTCAAGCTATTGGAACGTGCTTTTCGATTTTTGTGCAAAAAAATGATTCTTAGATTTTCTAACTCTGCACGTACGTTCGAAGTTCGGAAGTGGTTGAAAAGAAAATCGAAAGTGTAATTTAAGTAAAACTTCTTTCCAAATAATCACCCTTTGCAATTTTCTAATTTGCTTTTGTTTTGCAAAAATTAAATTAAGTCAATGTATTCTCCCGTCTCAGCTTTAATTAAATTCTTAGTAATATTTACTAAGTTATTTCTTTAAGTGTATAAGTATATATAAAGTATGCTTCGTTTTTTGTATATCTAAGTCTATTGAGAAATAAGTTAAGGTAATTGCTCAAGTGCCCTTGTTTACATAAAACCAGTTCGGTGACGGTGCCGAAAAAAAGAGTTTGTTTATTACCAAAATTGATCCAGCAATTCCTAACGGATAGAAGAATTGCTGGATAAATTTTGGTAATAAACATACTTTATTTCTGGACACCGTAACCGAACTGATTTTATGTAAACAAAGGTCACTTGAGGAATCACCTTAAATTCATGAAAAATTTTCATTTTTTCGACCCGCTTTAAAAATCTTCATAAGCTTACTATATTAAATGTATAAATATAATATATTTAATATTTAATACAGTAGAACCTGTGAAGAGTCCACTTTTTCTGTCCTTTTTAACCTGCAAAGAGTCCATTATTGTTATCTTTTTTTCTTCATACTAAAACATAGGTTAAAAAAAGAGAGAAATAGTGGACTCTTCACAGTGTAAACAAAGACACAAATATGGACTCTTCACAGGTTCTACTGTATATGTTTCATTTGACACGTTGAATGGTAAAAAAATGGTATCTAAACATTGCGTCGATTGCAAGATTCTAACGACTGTTATACTAATGCGCGATCATATAACCATTCAGCGCTCAATAGCTGTAGTATCAATACGAATCAGTGCGAATCCTGATTCGCATTTATCAGCATCAGTGCGTGGTGCAAAGCTCCATACTCTTAATCTGCGTAATCCTACGACGGATCGGATGAGTTTTAACTAGGCGTGTGCTGTGGCGCATTAGACACGTAACTTCGTGATCAGAGTTTGCGAGTTTGCGCAGTGGCCTTTGGCACGAGACCGTCTCTTCTGTAGCGTACTTATTAGATTTGATCCGCCGTGAAGATTAACATTGAAACAAACGTTATTTATGACACGCTCAGTCATTATGTTATATGGCGGCGCGTGATGACCCGTGATATTCGACCCTATCCAGCGTGCCATTCTGCATGGGGAGTTGATTCGTATTTTGAAAGAGAGAAAGAGGGACGCGCTCTGATATCGAGATAGTTTGGTAAGAGCAAGGAACGAACAAAACGAGCGTCTTTGAAAGATTAAACATGAGAAAAAAAAGAAGAAGGAAGAATAAGAAGAAAAAGAGAATGAGAGGATCTAAGAGAAGGGGGGGGGGAGGACAAAACGCGCGTGACGTCGGCGACGATCCAGATACGCGAAAAGAGAGAAAAGTGCAGGTGAAGGAGGATGGGCAAATAAACAGAAAAGCAGAAGGGGCACATCTCCCACGCCACGAACCCCAACGGGGCAATCGAAGACAAATTAGCGTTGCGTGATGCGAGTTGATTCTCCGATAGCACAACAACGGACGCGGTACGTAACCATTGCCGGTACCACAGTATCCATGCACAATGCGTTCCATCTCTTGTCTCGACAAAAGGAAAGACGAGGATGCCACGAGTGCCGAACAAGTGACGATCGGGACAAGGACGGGGCGACGTACAGAGGGGGTGACAGGGCACCCCAGATACCAAGCCACGCGATAATCTGTGTTTAACTCTCGCATCAGCGCTTCGATTTTGCTCATCCGTTCACAGTCTCTCGTTTTAGTGTCTCTCTCGTTGAATCTCACTCTCCTTCTCTCGTGGCTGCTTCTTTCAACGCGCGCGCGCGATTTTTTCCCTTCTACAATCCACTTCTTTTTATTTCCTCAGCTTTTTTTCTATCCTTTTTCCCCCGTCTGCTTGCTTTTCCCACAATGGCCGGACATGTTGATTGGATGATTCTATGCCATCGTATTTGAGATTCTTTTTTGCGTTAATCGCTCGGGGAATTCACTGTAATTACGTTTATCGGACCACTTTGTCAGGAATTCAGCGCGATACATCCAGTCAAAGGAGAGTCAATGCTCGTTGGCATTTCAATGAGAAATCACTGTTTGACAATCTTAGTTTTAATGATATCGCGCATCAAGTTTGGAGATGCTTTTTTTTCGGCTTTTTACATTTATTAATATTTGTTTGCAATGTATTACTGATTTTATTAAGCTTACAAATATTATCTATTTCTTATTAAGATCAAATTTCAATCTGATAATTCACAATAATTAGTATGGCCATATACAGTACTGTATACATATATACAAATTTACAAAAAACTTTGTATCAAAATTACCAAACTTTGCATTAACGCTAAAGTTAACGTTATTTTTGCGTTACTGCAAGGGCGCGTGTAGCGCGCGTTATCGGCGCAGTCCTATAATAACGCATTTGTAACCATTTAAATGAAATCTGATTAGCTAATATATTTGTAAATAAAAGAAACATATCAACACTTATCATTGTTAAATACAATGTTAGTTACACAAATTGAGACATTTTCTTTCGTTCATAAAGTAAAGCAAATCGAGTAAACACGGTAAAAACCGGAATTTTTGCTAAAGTAAGTAAAACTTGAGTTAAATTAAATTTGGTGTCATGCTTTTATTTACAAAGTGGTAAATATTATGTGGTAAATAATAATAATAATTAATGTTGAAATTATAAAAGGTATTCGTAATTTTAAATTATTATTTGGGGTTTTCAGTTATTTTTTAAAGTTAACTAAAAGCACTTTGTAAGAAATTATTTGCTAATTTCTTCATTTAGTTAGTCATAAATATTTTCATTATTTTTCAATTTTTTAAATTGTATATTTAGTTAAAAACGATTATTTAAATATAATTAATTATGCTTGTAGATAAATAAATGGCCACGTATTAAATATTCATTAAACATCAATATGGCACTTAGAAAAGTGTAAATTCCTAATCTTTCTACTGCAATGATAAAAAAGTTATAAACAAATTGTAATACTTAAATCATTTAGCACTATAGATATCGTAATTTGCATCATTTTTTGTTTGAATTGAATATATTTTCATTCTTTTAAAGATATACATTTTAGATTTTATGGAACTACATGAAACTTTATGGGACTGGAAAGAAGTAAATGCATGCAATCGACTTAAGCTTTGAGAATATTAACAGAATAGATGCGTCGTTCTGATTGTATAATTATTCTAATGAGAAATACGGATACAGTGGTAGTTAATTCATGAAAGCGCGTTAAAAAAACACAAAGGAAACAAATTGTGCTGGAATAGATAAAAGAAGGGTACAGAAATATAAGAACAAAGTCCCCAGTGCATTATTGTTCGCAGCCGTTCGTTCGTGACTCGTGACTCTTACGACCTAAGTGACCTGTAGCCTCAATTACCTTAGATACATCCGCCCGTTGAGGTCCTCTCTTTTTCTTACCCTTTCCATCGAACCTTCGTCTTCGTCGAACCCTTCGATCCATGTCGGAACGCACGTGTAAAGCCACGATTGAACAGAAAATCAAATATATAGATACCTATATCGTTTTTTAAAGTACAACATATATCGAAATATATATATATAGGCCACATGCTAAACTGAAGGTATGATTACTGTTTTTAAGTTAATAATCGAATAAGTTGCTACTGAAACTGAAACATTTAATACTAATAAGTTAACTCTACTACTCTGTCTAGTCTTTAATAATCGACGATGGTTCTGTGTTTTGACTTTTTAAGAAGTTGAATAATGAATGGCCTATTATTATTACTTTTACAATATTAAAACGGGTCACAAAGCGGTTCACCTAGCAAAAAAATATTTGAAGAACCCGAAAATTCAGGTACAGTTAGAATTATATATATTACTGCTACTTCTTATGTTCTAAAGTTCTTACTTCATATAAGATTTTTTTATTATTAAGGCTAAGATTTCTTAACTTTTTGACTAAATTGCAAAGTTGAAAAGGATACTTTATAATATTGAATTCTGTTGATTTTATACACATTTTTTATACTATTTGTGCTGATTGCTTTTTGTTTCCATGTCAAGGAAATGTTTGAATGTTATTTTTTTAATAAACTGCAGAAATATAATACATATAATAAAAGTGATGTACTATGTAAAAAACACATTAAATCATTTTTCCATGTTCGTCTTTAACTAATTTTTAAGTTACCAGCATGTTAATTAAATGGACTCTCCATGCAAAAATCATAAAAAATGGAAAAAACAATTTTTTGTGCGTTTTCAGATACTTTTATGTGATGTTTTCATTTTTTTAAATATGCGTTAAACATTCTGCAGTATTGTTTTTCAACTTTCAATTTTGTCCGATTTTGTATTTTTTTAACAGTATGCAATTTACATCCGATTTACTTTTTAAGGGAAATTTTATTTTCCTCTTGCTCCCGCTTGGGATACGGATCTCCCTCTCTCCCTCAAAGAATATATATTATCCTATCCTATCCTACGAATATATAAATTTCAATGTATGTTTTGCTGTCTGTTACTTCATTACGCATAAACTACTGAACCTTTTACGAGTATATTTTAATTAATTTAAAACGAATGTCAGAGACTAAACAAATTTGCGATTATTTTGACAAATTATTTATAAAAAGAGAATTTTTTTGTCAGAGCTCCTTTCCTCTCCTTTGGGAGATATCGTAGGAGGTGGATCATAGAAGGAGAGGGGACTCACAGGGAAGGAATCATAGAGTCATAGCCATATACAGCTATTAGAAATATATATAATGTGCGCGTTTATATATATTAATATATAAAGTTCCACGTCTGATCAGACCTGGAACTTATTCAGAATCTATTATTTTTTAGCTTTCACTGAAGAACTTATTGTGGGGATTAAATAAAATATCCGAACCAAAAAATTGTCCACAATATTTTACATAAGAACTAAAAAAGATAAAGAAAACGACTATTTTAGTTATTACAATGAAATTTTATGAATAACATTCAATTTCATTGCAATAATTTTGGTATAAACTTAAAGAATAAATTCTACAATGTTAACTTCTTTCAAATGAATTATCACATTAATTGATTATTTCAGTTTATTCATGATAACAAGTTTTTGTTAAAACAAAAATAAATTCATGTAATGTTGGCTTTTTTCGTGTTTTGTTTAAATTAATTGTTGATTAAGGTAAAATGTTGAGTCTACTTTACCGACAATGACAACATAAATTGTTTTCCGTTAATATAATATTCAACAATCCGGCTCTTTTAGCTTCTTCTATGATTAATTACGAATTTGTTGGTTATTTTTTTGTTGCTAAAAAATGATTATACGATTAGAAATCTTCGAACTACGAAGAACTTCATTTCTGACAAAGTTCAGTTGAATACGAAAAACGAGTTCGCAAAATTCTCGACACAGAAACATTTTTTGAGCATGAAAAAATGATAAAAAATTAAAGAATTCAATTTTAAATAAGCTAAAAGAGCCCTATTTTACATATTCTTGAGAAATACAACATAATTTTAATAAAACATAATTGAAAAGAGGTTATGTCATTTCAAAGTTGATCCGCCATTGATATGTCACCTTAAGTGGTTATATTAATTTACACGTGGTATTATGTTTTTGGGAAATCGGAAAAAAATTGATGCTTCTCCTTATTTTTATTTGGAAACATTTCTCTACATTTTCGTGTTTCTATATTTCTGATCTTCTATACTTTGTCATTCTGTAATCTGTATTGTTCATAAAAAGAGCTTTTCATTGAATGAATTAAACTTTAAATATAAATAGAATTTTATGAAACTATTTTGATTTTAATTCTTGATTACTGAAAGATTAACATTTATATTGTGATTATATCAATTTTGTGTTCAAACACATTTTCATTGTCTTCATGAAATGTTTGATTCTCACCATGTTACGTTCAAACGCAATAGATAATTGGGCAGCCGATATCGTTTTTCTTAGCGGAATTAAAATGATCTGGTATCTGAGACCGTATCTGAATTATTGTGTTCCTGTTAGTTGCGTGCCGACACCTTTAAGATAACAGTAGAAATGCCCATTGTCTTTGCGACAGTTCAATTGTTCATTTCCTGCTGTGTGACTGAAGATTCTTACAAAGAACTTTTGTGGCAATTTAAATGTCTAATCAATAACATTTCCAGGTGTTATAAAAAATTTTTGTTTATCACCTATCTATCACCATTCTACTACAATGTTTTTTAGGCATGTAAGAATGACAAAGTTCCGAACAATTTCTAACTTTACACATTCAAATAAATTAGTTCAATGCAAACACGCAGCACACATAAATTTATGTTGTGTTTAAAGAGATAGTTGTTTCTATACAAAAAATAGTTCCACTTAAACAAAGATTACATGTTTAAAAAATAATAGTTGAAAAATGAAATATTTAGATTTTTTCAAGGGGATTTTTTTTCATTTGAGCGAATGGTTTCTTCGGTGGTTTCTTCGCGGAATGTGACTCGTTTTATTTCGCTAAAGTTTCACTATGCAAATCCTTGTCAAAGTGAAACTTGCAAAAAGCTTGTATGGGACTCACGAGTAAATCTAGAATAGTATATTGTATAATGCAGAGTGCAAGTACTAAAAATAGCATTGACTTCCATGTGACATCGTACCTCAGGTGGTAGGACTACATGGCGAACTTGTGGACAATGTGAGGACTAGGGTTCAAATCTCCATAACATCAAGGAAAATTTTTGCAGATATAAAAATTAAAATTTTTCGAATAATACTTCCAAATTGATACAATAATTAATAAAATTAAGATACTTGTAAAATGAATTAAAATAACATTTTTTGTATTAAAATATGGAATTACTCTAGTTCTGCCATACAAGTGCCTCACTGTACAATGCGTTACATTTCTTACGAGTGTCTTGTATGTTTCACTTGTGAGACCCTTATAATTTAAATAGCATAACTCACAAGTGCCTTATGAATAAATGGTTGGAATTTTTAATTAGGTAGAGAGTCTCTTTCGAGATGATATAACATTGTAGTACTGCTTTTTGTAGCTAGATATCACATCAAGTTCAGAATAATAATTTTAAATTAACTTTAAAACTCTTCATATCGTTAAGAGTAATTGAATAGTTATATACATATATATGTATATATATTTTTTTTGTGTTGTTTGTGAGTATTAGGTGAAAAGAAATAGAGGGAGGAACTAAACGTCTCGAACGAGACTCTCTATATAATTACAGTCGAACTTCAGTGCAGGTAACCTCGTCTGACTGCTATTGAATTATATATCAAGTCTTTTTCAAGACGATATAACATTGTAGATGTTCAGAGGTTGAAAAAAGGAAAAACAGAAATTATTAATATTTATATCATAATAATTAAAAAAACAATATAAATGTACGAACATGTTTTACTTGGATATAATCTAATCTTCATCTATCTATACTATATCCAGGCTACTTTTTCCACTAGGGTGTTATTGTTTTCTAACGGGATTATTTTCTTATTGTTGAATGTGCCGAACACTTGAGAATTTTTAGAGCAGTCCGCCGTCTTTTTAAGGACTTAAAAACTAACTTTTCATCATCCCGAGATATTTTTACTTTAGACAGTTTCTGCCGATGGGTGTTGACATGCTTATGATTGTCGTCCTGCAATGAGACACTAATAAATAATCTGATGGATTGAAAATGATTGGTTTGGCGATTACTACGTGACGCAATAAGGGGTACTAGGGTTGATTCGGCCAGTCCGGCATCACTAAATTTCCTGTTGGCCTATTCGAAATAAACTTTTGAATAGTTTTGAAAATCATTGAAAATGTGTGAAAATAAATGAAGATGTTGTTAATGAATGCAACAGATTCTCTATTTTATGACAAAAATTTTTAAAAGCACACTTTAATTATACGCGAAATTCAAATAAATTTATCGATGGCTTTACAATAAGTTGTTACTATTATATTAAAAGTTTAATCCACTAATACCCATTCATTACCGTTATTTTTCACCGTCGACTTTTGATCCATATGAAGCCTTCAGTTAAATACACCTTTCCTCGCACAATTGCCAAATTTATTTGGAAACGATATGCAGATGTTCGTATTGTATGCCTCACATCTTATTGATCCACTGGTCCATTGAGTAGAATTAACAATTCCTCATATCCGCGACAAAAAACTTAAAATCAAACAAATTCAAGAGGTCAAGGTGTTTTTATATGAAGGCTTAGTTCTATTTTGGACGACAAACCGTGGGTCCGTTTTCTTTCAGAAAAAGCACCTTGAAAAGGAACTTGATATACGAGGCTACGCAATTAAAACATGTCGATTCTTTTAAGATATGCCGAAGATAATTAAAGAAGAAAAGAAATAATGTGCTGCGTAAGTACCTCGAACACATCGTTATTGGCTTCCACACTTCCCGATGCTCTTGCAAATAAGCAAGTAAATTCATTTGGCTAGTAAAATTTTGTTGATGGCCGCAACCGCGAATTCGACAATGTCGTCCGGCACATTTTCGAATAAATGTTCCAATGACTCACGCGAAGCCTCCATCACAATATTAAGTATCAGTACAAAAAACACTAGGTGATAAGATTTTATTTGTCCAGATAGAGTTTTCTTGATTTCATTTCAGAAAGAAATATGTTCTTGTACCAATCCAGAAAAAGATCACAATGCATCCACGATTTCTTATGTGACTTATATTTAATAGAAAATTGTTAAACTTTTTCAAAATATCGAGGTTTCGCAGAATTTTTGATGACCAATAGGGGAATCTTATGAATACCTGTAGCATTGGCGCACACTAACAGTGTTAATCGTTGTTTAATTATTTTCTGCCAGTTGCTTCTTTTTCATCGCTCGTCGCTAAAATTCGTCTTGGTTTTTCACGTATTGTATTGCAGTACTGCAAAAAAACGGTACTGCAGGCCAGTCTGCGTTATATGGTTTGTCCAAATCATATTGATGTGCTTTCAAGAACATATTTAAGTCGTTTTTAAAAGCAGCAGAACCTTCGACGTCAGCTTATAAATGTTCACCTGTAAAATTAAATTGTTTTATCATAAATATTTACAATATATTATTATTGAAATATTCAGCACCTTCGATATTTATGTACATACCTTTGGCATCAAGACTGCGCGTTCCATGTCACTGTTTAAAGTTAGAAAGCCATCTATTGCTAGCTTGGAAGTCACTTTTTTCTTTGAAATTTCAATGCTTTTTGCCTTAATAAAGGTACACTTATTAATTAACCAAGAATACGTTTTTTACATCAAATGCATTTTTATCTTCAAAACTTCTCATACTTTATAATCTATTATTCACTGGATTATAAGACGCCTTCAAAAATAGGTATCTAAAAATTGTGATCATAATTGCATTCAGCAAAATTTACTTTCTGATTTGGTACAATAATTTTAACATTTCAAAAAAATGCTCTCTCTCTGATACCTGCTGTTCCTTAATAAACAGCCGTACTTTAAGATCACGGCTATTCGCCCAACTCTGGTTAAATGTCGTGTTTCGTTACTTAAACTATCAGAAAATGAAATTTACATTCGCATAATATATACAACAAGACTTAAAAGTAAAAATATATCAAACATTTGCAAATTTTAGCCAAAATATGTCAATTAATAAGCAAACAACATTAACATTAGAAATTAAATCAAATGCATATGGGTAATAATTATTCTTTCTCAAAATGACATAGACAAAAAGGGCAAAAAAATCGGTTATCAAAAAGTACGTCGATATTGATATTTTTGGAATTGGTGTACTGAAATAAGATAGACAAAACATTTTTTGGATTTTTTTGGAACGTCATAATCATTATATTAAGGGGACTGGCAACCCCAAAATGACCAATTTTTTGAGAAAAACTGAAAAATTTTTGTTTTCATTTTCAGATACTTTCAAGTGTCCTCTTTCATGTGGCGTCTTTGTTTTTTAAAACACTAGTTTGTATAATTTATTTTACTAATTATTTATTATTGTTTTGTTGTTATTGAACAAATAAACATTTGTTTATAAATAATTAAAAAAAAGTAATAAATGTAAATGAATTTGAGTAGTCTAAAAAATAGTAAATTCCATTGTTTACATTGGAATCAGTCGCCGTGATATGTAAACAAACCAATATTCGTTCTGCTGATTAAGTTTTTCTTTTATTGTGTAGTATCGCGCGAAGCAATGAAGAGAGTCGCTATGCACCAAAGGAAAAAATCCGAAAGAAAACTGCTGAAGAGAGGTCAAAAATTAGAAAAGAAGGTCACCAATACGGAGCTGGAATTGCAGATTAATATTGTTTATAAAAGTATAATGTATAAGTAAGAAATTATTACCGTAGACTGAAAAAAAGTTTAAGTAAAACTTCAAATCCGTTTTTCTCGAGTTTTTGATTTCTCCATTTTCTCCAACTTCAAAATGTTCCTGGGCACCCAATTTTCATCGGATGTAACTTTTTATTTTTTTTTTAAATGTTCAGAATTTAGTTATCTACAAACGCTACTGACGAATTTTGTTTTAAATAATTTTTCGAAAAGTTAATAACAAAAGAGTGGGAAAAAATCCGACTTTTCGACATTTTTGTGCATTTCTTTACATTTTGAATCGTAACTTTTGATAATCAAAAGTTATCCAAAATTCATCAGCAGCGTTTTTAGACCTTGAACTGACGAACAAAATGGCGGCAATCAAAATCAAAATTCATCAAAAATTGGGCGCCCAGGAGCATTTTGAAAATGGCGATTTTTGAACATATATTTGTTAACTAACAATAAACTTTTTTTCCATTTTTATTGCAAATTCTTAAAAGGGAACCTAAAAACTATAAATATACAAAAAATCAAGTCGATTGATTGAAAATTGGCGAAAATAGCTATTTTGGTTGCCAGTCCCCTTAATAAAATCAGTTTTTAGAGTTCTTTAATTAATTTTTGGGCCTTGTTATATTAAAATGTTAATAACTAAAGCAGAATGCATAGAGTTTTAGGATTATTTGATATAAGTACTAACTACTAAGGTAAGACAACACGAAAATTTGACACAAAACTTTTTTTAAGGTCATTAAAAGGTCATAGGGAATAAAACGTTAACAAAAAATAAAAAATTAAACTTGAAAATACATCATCGGCGATTTTTGACGCTTGACGCGGAAACTGTTTGTCAACACTTCCTCTATAAACCTGTAAAATTTCATTTTGTAAATTTTGGTATTTTTGATTATACGTCTAATTTAAGTATAAACTTATCCTGAGTTTTTGTTAATTCTAGACATTTTAACACGTATAAGTTTCACGCTTCATTAAATCCGTGTAAAAATGATATATATAGGGGTTTTTGGGTGTGCTGAACACGAATTATGTGTCAAAATTTCACTTTGACACATGGCAGCTATCAAAAAAGGTGTCAATACGTCAATTTTTATGAAAAATATAATAAGCATCATTTTTGCTAGCTGTCGTGTGTCAAAATAAATGTTCGACAACAAAATTTGTATTCAGAGACCTCAAAAACCCCTTAAACCGTATGTTTATTACAGTTAAGGGGTTTATGAGGTTACGGAAAACAAATTTCGTGTCAAGCATTTATTTTGACACATGGCAGCTGTTAAAAAAAACTGCTGCCAAAAATATCAATATCGACGTATTTTTTGATGACCGATTTTTTTGTCCGTTTTGAGAAAGAATTACCCATATAGTAATTTTTAATCACTTATTTTCTTGTGTGAGATTATTAATTGTTCAAATTAACTCATAAAATCGTTAAGAAAATCCTTCAACTGCATTCCAGCATTATTTTTCCGCCTTCTCAACTGTTTCAATTGTCTGATTACAATGCACATATGATTACAATTATAGTTCACTTAAACATCTTACTAAATTCATCTTCATTCACGACTTTCAGTACGCAAAGTAGTAAACAACGATGAAAAAAGAAGCTGGCATTGTTGTATAATAAGAAAATAAGTTGAGAAAGCACTGTAATTAATAAGTATGCTGAAGTCGATGGACTGCTCGCTGTACTGGTGAAACATTTGGAAGTTTCCTTTTTTCGTGGAAAAAAGACCGAAGTAATTTTCTAGCCTAGTTTTTAAAGTGAATCTAGCCAGATTTCACTAGTCTCTGTCCAGAGCTTGGATAAAACATCTAGCGAAATCCTAACTAGTAACGTCACGCTCGATATGCCTAGTTACTGGCCAAATAAAACTAGTAACAGAAAAAAACAAAAATATAAAATTAATATACCAGCACGGTAAAAAGTACCTTTGCAGAAAGATACAAAATATTCTTTATTTTTTATTGATTATTTATTATTTTTATCATATTTTTTATATTTATAACATATATTTACCTTATAATATATTTATTTTTAATTTAAACTTAATTAAAAAATTTTTTCTCCGGGAATCGATCTCGTGTCTCCAAAGTGTTAGGTCGCTGTACTATCCACTGTAATGTTTCATTGTTTATGTAAAAAGTCGTATCGGGAAATTCACACATCCAAATTACTATTTAGATAATATATGTAAATATATATTTTACTGTTCTGTCATAATAATTTTGTTATGCTAACATAATCAAGTTTAGGGTACTAACACAGCAAAAAATATATCGTGCTAGCATGGTAATATTTGAAGGCAGCAAAACATAAATTGTAATGAAAAGCACGCATTTATTATCAACAGCACGAGTCTCATTCGACTCGTGTGAGATTTCTGCACTCACCTTCCGCTTGTGCATCAAACCTCACACTCGTCGAGAATCGGCAACTTTTCTTCCTAGTTGAGAAATATACTATATGATTCATTCACAAGAAAAAATATATAATCGTTACATTAAATAATTTATTTGAAATCATTGAACAATAGGTACCTCCTTTTTGAAAATAATCTTCAATATTTAAGTCAGTTTTTTAAAATTAATTTGAAGTTTTTACTGCTTATCACTTCCCGTACGGAACGTAGACGTTCATTTGACGTCAAACAAAGGTCTTCCAAGGTTCATAAGAACGTCAATAAAATGTGATGAATACGTCTAATTGACATTCAATAAACGTATATTTTATGGACAAATGTCAGTATATAAAATGTCTTTATAACATTCATAATAGACGATGATAAAACGTTTAATAAACGTTTTAGTGAAGTTAACAATAGTCAATTATAAAATGCCTAAAGAACGTTTTAGAACGTTAAATGTACGTTCAGAAACAGTCATATTTCCTAATTCTGAAACATCTAATGAACGTTTTGGAACGTTTAATGTACGTTTAGAAACATTCTTATTCGCCAAATACGAAACGTCTAAAGAAAGTTTTAGAATGTCTAATTTATGTTTCGAAACATTTATATTTGCCAATTATCGAACGTTCAAAGAACGTTTTAAAACGTTTAATGTACGTTTAAACAGAGTCATGTTTGACAATTATGAAACGTCTAAAAATGTTTTAGAAGGTTTAATGTACGTTTAGACACATTAGTATTTGCTAATTATGAAACGTCAAAAGGACGTTTTAAGACATTTAATGAATGTTAACAATCATGCGCAAGTGTCAATTTCACGTTTTAGAAACGTTTAGAATGAATCATTATGAAAGCCCAAATGATTAAAGATGACAGTGTCAACGATTAAGTTTGTTAAAATAAGCGTTACTTGAAAACGTTAACCGTGGATCATTACATAAATTAAATATAGAAGATGATATAATCCTTCTATAGACGCTTATAATAACTAAATATAACGTGAATATAATTTGTTTTGCTTTATTTTAATTTGGAAATTCTGGAAATAGATTTTAGAAAACTTATAAAAAGTAAAACAGAACAAAAATAGATTTAGAAAACTTGAAAAAAAAATAAATTAAATCAATTACTCGTCACATTTTATTGTATTAGAATTTGAACATTTATTAATATACTTAATTAGAGGATTAACAAAGTGTAACATTTCTTAGATATTTATCTATTTAAAAATTGCTTAATCGTAATATGAAAAAATAATATTCTTTAATCGTTGAACTAATAAACTCATATTAAATGTACCTTATGACTAAGTGTTTAGTACATGAATATTAGTTGTTTCATCGTATGTATCTAGCAATCATCTAATTCAGTTTTATGCGACAAAATCGTTAATATACGTATTAAATGCGTCAATTCATTAATTTGCTCATTTCTTTTTCTCAAGTTTGGCTTGTTTTTGTGTGATCCTAGTTTTAGCTTGTTTTAGCCAATTCATTACAACATGTCGAATCTTCGTTTCATCCGTGTCCTTATACTTTTTATTCATGGCATCTTGAAGAATAATCCCGTTAATTATACATTTAGTTATTTTAATATTTTCGTATCTCTTGATTTTAGATTTCAATATATAAATCAAGACATACGGTAGTGTTTCTGATCAAGTACAAAAAAACTCATGTATATAAATGATTAATGTTTTTAAATTTATATAAATTATATTCATTAATTTTATTTAGTACCTATAATGACTTTTGACAACTGTGTTTCACCAAAAATTTTTTTGCCTTTGTTACCAAAGTAGCTATAATTTTCTGCAATTTCATCTTTCATGACTGTTCGTAAAATTTCCCTAGTTGCGTCGTCGTAATCTTTTCCCCCAAGCGTACTAAAAAAGTTCATCTACAAGAAGTAAGACGCATAATTATATGTAAACCGAATAAATGATACAAAAATGATAATACAGTTCCTCTTTTTTGTAATAATTATATACCATAAGTTTTCGATTATCTTCATTATTTAAAAATTCTTCTATTTCCGTCAATTTTTCATTTGATGAAATGGGAAATTTAGATTTCATTTGTCGCATTTCCAAATAAGATTGTTCAGATATTGAACCTTGCACTTGATTTAATAAATTGTTCGACATTGTGTTTAAAATCCCCAAAATTCTTCCTATATCAGACTTGATGATAATCATATCAGAAGTCAATCTTTTAAGTGTTTCTGAAATATGCAATCATTAATTATTTAAATTATGTTTAATTAAAATTATGTTTAATTTAAATTTATGTTTAATCTAAATTTATGTATAATTTTAATATATTTATCATATTATTAAAATATTTTTAATTTAACACAAAATTATCTCCACAAAGCAAAAATACCAGGATATGTATTATTTTGATTAAACGATTGACTATATGAAAACGAAGATCGAGTGTCAATTTCGGGAGGTGAAACTGGCCAAGGAACAGTCGAATGAGAGGTACTAGGACGGTCGATTAAAGCATTTCTTGAATCAGATACACGGGTCTGATTCTGATTTGATTCTACATTTCGCTTATTATTTGCTGCAAAATAAGGTAAAATATAGCTGTATTATATGAAGATAAATTATAAAATTTGCCTAAAAGTGCTCTAAGATAAAAATGTTGCACTTATAATTTCTTTTAATATTGCATTATTATTTGTGTATTAAAGAACAGAATTCATACCATATTTGTTCAGTGAAAAATCCTTAGGTGGCATAGGAGG
>JABFPJ010002630.1:0-18835 GCA_022817425.1 Gryon sp. ZL-2020
TGAACAAATAAAAGTAACTAAATCTTTTTGTTGTGTTAACTAAAAATTTGGTTGGTCATATATTTACCAAATAATTTGTTTGTGGTAACCAAATTTTAGTTCTTATAACCAAAATGGATTCTGAGTGATAAGTATAATGTTTTAACATTTACAATTCATTCACTTATGTATTATATTTATACTATAATTTAAACTTTAAAATGACATTTAAAATATGTTAATCTTGTTTTTAGTTAATGTAAAAAATGTATAAAACCAATCAATTTATTTATTAATGTATAAATATTTATTCTTTAATAATGAAAACTACTTATCAAAACAATGGTTAGGTTATAAGTAATCAAGTAAGTTAATTACAATTAAGCATACACCATAAATGTGCATTCAAACATTTAACACATGAGTTAATTCATACAATCAATATAAGAACTGGATGATACATATAATATGTATTTACTTACCATCTACTATATTTTCCATTGTTATTTGCACCACATGCACATTATAACAGTAAATATAAACTAAAAGTAAATCACGTGTCAATATTTTGATTTGACATTGTTATACGTTAGACGAATAGCATAAACGACTGAGTCGTTTATTGCTATTCGTCTGTCAAACAACAGCGACTATTATGCCAAAAAGGATTGACTACGCTAACACAGAGCATTGAGTATCTTATTTGATGTTTTTTCGTTATATTTTCTATCAGTAAGTACTCAGTGCTTCGTGACAAAGTTGCTCGGGAGATTCTCCGCGTTGAAAGCAAAACACATCCCTCGGGAGCAAAACGAAGCTTTGCTCCCTCGGAGACTGTTTTGCTTCCTAGGAAGTAAAATTCCACTTTACTCCCTCAAATCCAGGAAGCAAAATCTGACTTTTACTTGCATTTGTAACGAAAAAAAATAGCACAATATTTTTTTATATTGAAAAAATAAGGGAGAAAAAAGTCATTTTTCGATAATAATTTATTTATTACAAATAAAACGTTATTATGTTATATATAAATACTAGATGATTTTTCATACCACTATATACATTTTCAATATATGATTGGATGGGATTTACGATGTGTCTGATTATAATTTTATTTTACATTTACACGAAACGTTGAATATGAACTGTAATTTCATTATACTAGCGTTCGACCTTTAGATTTATAGCTGTATTTACGTGTTATGCAATTAGTAGTTATAAATTTTACTTTTGAAACGTTGAATGCTGTTGAGATGAAAATAGACAATTTATGAAGTAGGTCCATTTTGAGCTCCAAAACTCACATTTATTACTGTAATTGCATATATGGTGCGATCTATATTCGCGTCGTCGTCAATTTGTTGCCATTACGTCGTTACAGATTATAATAGCCATGCCACGTCGTACAAAGTATCGAGACTAGTAATTGCTTGATGCAAGACGGTCTAAATCATTGTATGATTACTTATCAAGTTTGGATTTGCTAATGGTTTCATCTTAATTAGGAAAGTATATAATAAAGCGGGCACAGTTCAAAAGTTACTAACGTATCCATATCAATGTAAGGTATTAATTACATTCTAATAATGTAATCTTCGTTTCTAATTTCACTGTTTGTTCAAAAAAAGATATATTTGCATGTATAACTTTTCGTCATTTGATTATTATTAAAGTTAACAATTGCATTATAAAAAATATTGAGACTTAACAGTAATTATTTAATTTTATTCAATTTATCATGATTTTATTGGAAATTTTAGTGTTTGAATGGAAAGGAATATCAAATATTGAAGTTATTATTCATTCTTAATAAATTATTGCTTATAGTGCATATATATTAGTCTAACATTTTGTTTTATTTTTATTTCAATACTGAAAACGATGAGCGTAATTTATTAATATTTGCTAATAAAACAAGCAAAGTAGAATCACAATTTGCTCAACGTAGCGGCGATTGAAACTCAAAATCAAGTATAAAGTCTGACTAATTTGAAAGTCCGTCGAATTGAAAATACGGCAAATAACAATTTTCGTCTGAACTTAGTTTGGATATTTCCTTTTGCGCGTTATATTAAGTTGAAGCGATGACAGTCGGCCGGGCTTTGTTAATTTTGTACTACATTCATATTATGTATAATTATTATTAATGTATAACTATGATAATACAATTAATTTCAAAAGATGTAAATGTTTATATTCAATCATTATTAATATATTATAAATATGAATGTGCGCGTTAATGAAATATCTGAATGGTTAGAACCTTTTCATGATCACATTTCAGAATCACATTTATGACAGATATATTATCTTTGATTTCCGGTACGTCATTGACTGATATCCGGGAAATTATTGTCTCAAATGAAAATATGTGCAATTTATGGTTAATAAACAATATTTAACAATAAGTATTATTTATATATATTTATATTAAGAGGATAGATAATTTAGTGTTATTCCTCTGTAGAATTTTATATGTAAATAAGTTTTTTTTTTCTTATAAGAAAATTTTTAACATAATCATATTCTTTTTTGATAAAATTGATTTTGAAACAAATATCGTTAATTTCTAAATTTAAAATATTTTGTATTAAATTATTTTGTTGTTTAATAAACTTTGTTGTATTTCGTCGATTATAGAATGTAATATTTTTTAGTGTAGATTTTATGTTTTGTATATGTCTAGGAAACAAATCGTTGTATTTACATTTAATTAAATATTTCTTTTGTGAATTTAAATGTATTAATTTCATTGATAGTTTAGTCATTTGTTTTAAAAGTTTTGTGTAATATTATTTATATATAAATAATAAATAATAAAAAATAAATAATAAAAAAAAAATAAAAAAATAAACTTATATAATTTTGTTATACAATATATTTCATTTATTTTATTTATGAAATAAATACATGACATATACGGTTATTCAAAATATGTTTAATATGTCATACTTCTACTGACGTTGAAATGTAATTTATTGATTTAAAATGAAATTAATAAAATAATGTTAAAATTAACATTATACAAGGAAATAGTAATTTTTGCTATAGTTTCGGATGATGTTTGAAATGAACATACGTACATGTTATCTGTATTAACCGATAAGATAACATATATCATATAGAATAGATACACGTAACTGTTCGAATCAGTCTATAAATTCATCATTTGTATATCCTAAGTTTCAACAAAATTGTATGTATAATTTTGCAGTTTTTGCGATTAATGAAAAAATGATTTTTTAAAAGAAAAGCATGGATAATATTTAGATTCAAGTAGAAGAATAAATAAATTTTTCTTTCATTAGTATGAAAATAAAATAAAGAATTGAATGCAATGCGCAGCAAAAGTGGAATGATATGTTACTGCAGCTTGTCATTGAAGATGAACAGATCGAAGATTGACTATGCATCGTACATCGGCGAAAATTGAAATCGAGCGTCGAACAAGAAGTCGAAAGAGAACGAGAATTGAACATAAAATGCATCTTTGAAAGGTAGAAAAATGGTGAATGATTTTGATATTTATTACACCTTTGATAATCAAACGTGGAAAAAGTCGGTGGTGATTTCAATGAATATGGTATGTAAGTCACGCATTCAGTTATAATATTAATGGATTGTCATCAGTAAATACGCATCGAAAAGATAATATATTATGCGTATATGAAGTCGAATACAAATACTTGAATTACTGAATTTTATGCCTCAATTCTTAATTTTTGCTTTATTAAAGTGTGAATGTACTTTGAATACAAAAGCGAATTTTTCAATTTCGTTTGTATCAATTTAATGATAAATAATTTGATATAAATTATAATTGATGTATAGTATATATTAAGCCTTTTGTTTATAATGTTCTGCATTTATGTATATAAAAACTAAAGTCTATAATAATATAACTAGAATTATAATTATAAAATAGTTTATCTGTACAATTTGTTGGTCGAGTTGTTTTTTTTTTTCAAAATTAACTCCAACAATCAAAACAACAATAAATTGTAGAAATATTATCATTTCTATATTATTATTTCAATTGATATATCAATTGAAGAATCAATTAACAGGGCTCTATTTTAAAGTAGAGCCCTTGTTTAATTTAAGAAATTATTTAGTTATAAATTCTTATTTAGTAAATTAATAATAATAAATTAATATGAACCAAAGAAATTTGATACAAAGTTCTTGTAAGTTTCGAAACTTACGAGAATTCATAATTCTCACGAGACGAGATTCTCGTTTCGCGATCTTCGAGATCTCGCACATGCCTATATATTATATATAAATTAATATAAAAAAATATTAATTTTCTTATTTATTTTACTTAATTATGAGTTTTGTGTATAAATTATTTTTAAAGTATGAATTTATTAAATGTATAATCATTATAAATAAATCAATTAAAATTAAATAGATAAGAGAGTCAAAATGTTTCTATATTACTCGACCTTTTAGTTTATATTAATCAGAGAAAAAGAATAATTTTTTAAAATATGAATATATTTTTCAAATTTTTAAAAATTAATCTAACGTGGTTTTTGTTATATAATTGTGTATTGGTACTTTGCTATATAATTATATTCAATAAATTTCAAATAAATATTACGATATACTGTCGTAGTTCATATGAAATGCTTTGTCAGTATATTCATATTCTTATATTGCGTACATTGCACGACATATTGTAAAGCTAAAATTCAGACGTAAAATTAGCGATGCATAGTGAATGTTTGAAGATTCTCCCGTATACGAATGCGATGTACCAGTAGGCAACAGTTTGCGTTTTAGAAGCATCACGCAAATGCATAAAAGCATTACTTGCTCATATGCAAGTACATTCCAATATTCGAGTATACACTAGTCGGAGTGCATAGATAGACATGTGGGTAGCAAAAATAATCCATATGACAGTCATGTTCCTTTACCAAAAGAATCTTCTGTGCAATTCTTGAGAATAATCGATAATACCAAACTTGCAAACACTTTGGTTTATATTTCCTTTTACAAAAGCTTTTTTGTTACTCATCATTTAAATATTAAATATTAAATTATCGATAAAAGCTATGAATACAAATACAATTTTTAAAAAATTCTTTTAAAATTGTATTTTTTAAGAAAAAGATTCTTATCGTTTAAATATAAATTTGTTTTATTTATAAATGCATTTATATAAACAAAATTTATTTCTAATTAGTTTTGAAAAAAAGAATACTTTTAAAACAAATATTTAAAATAACATAATAGTTTGACATAATTTAATTATTTTATATTTAAATAATCATTTTTTGTGTATTTAAATAAAAATACTTACATATAAAATTACGTTTTCATTGTTTCAGAACACACCTGTAAAGACTTCCGATGCAATTTAAATGAATTTTGTATTAGCACGGGTCTTCTGTGTGACGGTGTTAATCATTGTGGAGATGCCTCCGATGAAGCTCCTTCTACTCTTTGTGCAAGTAAGTCTTATTATTTATAATTACATTTTTGTATTAAATTCTTCTTTTTCTAAACTTTTAATTAAGACTTTTGTGTGGCATTAAAGAATAAAACGGTTTTAAATAAAAACCATTTTCAAAAGGGATTAGATTATGTTAGCAGTTTGTCAGGTAGATTTTTTTGAAAATCGTTTTTATTTTAAAACGTTTCATTTTACACACGAACAGTAATGATTAGACAAAAATTAGCAAAAATGTTGATATTCTTGGGATATACTTGACTAATGCACATTTTTTATTTACCTGATGTCTATTTGTTTCCTTTAATGTGAAATACATTAAAGAATATTTGTTGTAATTTTCTACGATAGATTTATTCATAATAGTCTCAATGTTTTTATAAATAACATTTATTTATTAATATTTATTATTATTATTATTATTATTATTATAAAAAAATATTATTTAAGTAAAAATGTCATTATTAATAACTTATAATAATTGCGTACTATTTATTACAATAAATGGTATTGATAATTATATATTGATTCGATCATTAATGACATAAGTGAAAACATTTTCAAATTTTTTACTTTTGCGCCTGTCTTCAGTTATAGTAGCATAGTTTCTTGCTAGATGGACTTATTATTCTCAGAAGTTCCTAATATCGCTACCAGCAGAATATATAGAACAAATCTCTCTCTATTGCTAAATGTAATTCATTTGCATCGTCAACTCTGTGTTGTGCAGTTAATGTATATATGATTGAATATGTTATGAATTTATGTATAATATGTATATGTGTATTGTTGTGCGTTGTTGTAAATGTATGTTTCTTTCACTGTTTCCAGATTTTAGAATAATTTTATTACTTATGATGTAATAATAAACATTAAAATTTTAATTCGTGTAGTGTTTTGGAAAAAAACAAATTCCATGAAATGTAGAGAAAGAAAAAGAACTTCTTAAATTATGTTATTTGATCTCAGGAATCACGTACAAATATTTTTGTTCATCTAAATATTATTGTTTTCGAGATATTCAGGTGGCTCGCATTAGGCTGCGGCCCGTAATACCCGCTGCTCCCCTACTATTGAATTCAAGCGTAAATGTAATACACAGAGGACAAAGTTTTCTTAACAAAACATATTTTTTATGATTTATAACCGATTTTCTAATATTTGTTTTAAAAAATAAATATTTGTATGCTTGTAATTTGGTTTTTTCCAGACAATTCTGTATTTTTTTTCAGAAAACTTGATTTTCAATATGATTTTGTCATACACATAAACACATGATATGATTACAATTATTTCCACAATTATTTATTTATTTATGTAATTTTTCAGATGTAAAAACAACGACAATCTTGGGTATGGAAACTGCCTGGTTCGCCGTAGCATTAGTCTTCGTAGTATTAATTACGATGGGTATGGTAGCCGGTGCGGTCCTGTGCTTTTGCAGACAACGTGCTGCTACACCAAGACATCCACACAATGCCCATAATATACAGGGCCATCCTCCAGTCAGCTTTCCCTGTGAGTCACGCTGAATAAATATATCTCACTCATTTGCTATTCAATCTGCTGCATCTCATATCATCTGATCAAAAAGTCATTTTTTAAGTTCAATTCGGAAATTTAATGATCGATTAATAACAAAGAGATAAATATAAAATCTAAGGATAAATATCTGAACTTTCTGAGTAAAAATCTGAATTTTTTATAAAATACCATTTTATGAGATAAATGTTCTAAATATGTTTTAATGAAAAGTTCTATAACCTTAGCTTATTTTTGTACTGTCTTTCTGTTACTGATGAGAGTTCATTTTAAATACAAATTTAAATACAAACGTTTCAATTTTATGAAAAAGTAAATAGTAAAACTTGTATTTCCCAGTTATATAAATGAAAAACAATATTGATTAATATTATTTTTCATTTATATTATCGAAATTTATTTTTTTATTTTGATCATCATTTTAATCGCTCATCTTTCATATCATTTATTAAATAGTATCATCTTTTAGATCTTTTGCACTTTCTTTCTTATTAAATTAATCAATCCAGATTTAACATATACTTATGATAAGAAAAAAAAAAGTGACACAAAAATGAACGTAAGACAAAAATAATTCGTTGAACGCGCTAAGGGGATTTTACACACGCAACTGGCGTGCTTTTTCATTTCTAGACGCCATTGTATACACATTTTGTGTTCCCTGGGCAAATTCGAGTGCGCCTCTTATGTTTTGTAGAATTTCACCCTAATGTCACACCGGTCTTATCCTTTTACGCTTGTGCATCACAGTCATGCTATATTATTGCAGACAATGCGATCTATACGATGCGAAAGATAAAGCACAATATACATCTGTATGTACTTTGTATCTTTTCATTGTTGTTTTTACATTAGAAGATTCGCATTTTCAATTTTGCCGTTATCGTTAAAACACATTCTTGTTCGATTCATTATAAATTTTTGTCGATATTAATTCAATTTTTGCATTTAAATTTCATTTATGCATAAGGTATAAAGTGAACTTTAAATGGAAAATAATTTCTTCGTCAAATTTTACTTTAACTTCTTTTCATAATTTTTGTTTGGATGGAATTCATATTCAGCTTGAATATAAATACAAATAATCGATTTCCATTACGTTTTGCAATTTGATAAAACTTTAAATCAATCTGTTGAAAACCTGACTAACAACTGGATAGTCAATTTAGAGTTCAAATTCATAAATTGTTTACTTTTATTGGAGCATAAATTAGTCAATCAACGCGTTTAAATATAAATAAATATAATAATAAACAATTTCTATATTTATTTCGTATATATATTGTAAACTAATTCCAACGAATAAGTCACAATAACGGTTATTAACTCTTCAAATTTGTATAACTTTTCTTATTATATTCGGAACAGTATTTTCGTTTTTCTTTCTTTTTTTCGCTTGAAATACTTTGAAGAATTTCTTTGTACTTATAGTAGTTCTTATGTGCCGTTTATCGTACCGTACACAATCATTTCTTCTTCTGGATATTTACATGCTGCAGTAATCCATTTAGCTCTAAACGAATTCAACATTGAACAAACTTTCTGAATATTATTTTTGTATTAACATAAAGCAAAGCACTCAATAAGAAGTAAATGCTAGAACATTTTCCATTAAATTTCATTTAATAATTGCCGTTCAATAAAGTCAACGTCTTTGTATATCAAGTTTTACTTCCAATGGAATATTTATTCACAACGTTTTCAACTTTTCTTGGTGGATTCTGCTAATAAAAATTTTTACGTTTTTATTAACATAAATGTATATTTAATGGATAATAAATTTAAATAAATTTAACTCTTTAATATGATATATTTAATAATTTTTTTATATGATATTAAAGATTATATATATATATAAATATATCAGGTTATCTCTTTGTTGCTTAGTTGTGAATGATATACCATTAAATGCATCATTATGATGAGTTATCTGGACGTGCATATTTGGTGACTATTTTGTAACAGGTATGCATACTCCATACAGGCATCTCTTAGTTGCTATTCGTCACTATATCGTTCATTGTCCGCCTGTCAGTTGGTTTCACTTAGGCTGCTAATTAGCCAAGAGATATGTACCTACAACCCATTATTTACGCTCCACACACAATACTCATTTACACCTAGTAAATACACTCATCTTTTGGAAGACTTGATTATTTCATTGACACTGTTTTCTAATGTTATTTATTACATATTATTAAACAAACAATTTATGGATTAAAGGATAGTATTAATATAAGCAATATTAAAAGCCTGCATTATTTAAACTATTAATTCATTTATGCTTACATTGATTTATTTGAATTATTAATGGAAATCACGTATACAATGTTAAAATATAAAAGCATATTCAACAATCATTCAAATAAATTCACAAAAATTCGCTCGCATGATATATTGAATGCCATAGATTTAGTATGAATATACATATATTTTAGCATTGTTGATTTTTGTTATTCATAATGTGTGTCAATTTAAATGATAATACTACTCATACGGATTTATATGTATATATAATGAAATATATAAATAAAACAGTTAATCATAATTATTGATTACAGTATGAAATCAGGTTATACTTTAAACAATTTTAACATTGATTAATTTATTATAATAAATCAATCAATGTTATTTTCTTTATAATTGCAAATTATATACCCTATTTTATTTATAGTTTATCGATATAGCATAAACGTTAACACTTCAGTAAATATCATAAGAACTAAACATAAAAAAAGATTCGCATATACAGTATCATTGTAGGACGATCGTTTGTCGCATACAGGATTGACCGAATTTCTTTGTTTTACGGCTTATCGCGACATTCAAATATGCAAACCACTTTCATGCGTTTTGAATGTTTTTGAAAGCCGTCCACGTTTTTGTGTCACGAAGCACCAGTGAAATAAAAATCGCTCTACGTTTCACCTCCATTTTGTACGAATATGCATTACTTTCTCCAATTCGCGTGAATGAAATGCATAATATTACTATCGCCAATAGAATTTTATCGATAAGCAATTGACCATTAATTCAACCAGACTGTAGTTGATCCTTATCGCTCAATTATTACTTAAGCGTAACTAATAACAAAACGGAGAGAGCTGTTATTATATAATTTGCACTACTGGAATAGTTTTTCTAGTTTTTTGGATGTACCGAGAGTATAAATATCATTCAGTCTTGTAGTATTCGATCGAAAATGAAAGCAGGTTTTTAGTTGAATTACGTATTCAGCATAATCAACCATGAAGCAGGTCAAGAAATGGTAAATTAATTGGTCGATACTGAAATTATTTAATTTACAGATTGATAATAAATTTGTAATACTTTATGATTTATGAATTAGTATTGGTAAAATAATACATTTTTTGGCTTTTTATAAAAACCACCGGATAATCTTTATATTTGTCGTATTACAATTTCCATTTCTCATTTAATATTAATAAATGTTAATTTAACATTAAATATTTTCACAAATATAATTACTTATCAAATTTATGACTATAGCATAAATATACTGAATAATACAGCGGATATACAATGTAGTGTAATTAATTCAATATGTAGTAAGAAGTTTTTTAGATTTTATATTACTTATGTACGCTCAAAGATATATGTATTTAAATTATATTAGATAATTTTATATAAAATAAATTTTTATTAAATATATCAGCAAGAAAACGTCTAAAAAAGATCAGTAATATCATGTATAGAGTTATAACATAAGTGTATTTACTTTAAAATTAATCTCATTAACATTAAACCAAATATGTGTAATATAAATGGATTATTTTTGTGAATGTACGTTTTGCAATAAAATATAATAACATTGCTGTTATTAGAGAACACATTCTGCACTAAAACTTATAGCGAAAGGAATAATGATAAATCATCAATAAAACATGAAAAATAAGCTATCCTTCTAAACTTCAAGGATAAAATATTTCTTTTATCGTAAGATTAAAATAAAAATGAAATAAGATGGTTTATCTTATGTTATCAATAATAGTCTGGAGTAAAGGAAAAATTACACAAAAGGATTATTTATTTATTTATTTCAATAAGTCTTGCGTCAGTATATCCTTTTTGGCAAAGTAGTAGGATTACATATTTAATCTACTAATTTATAATTATTTTTTTTATTTTTTTATTTTTTTTTTTTTTTTTTTTTTTTTTTTTATTTTTTTTTTATTTTTTTTTTTTTTTTTTTTTTTTTTTTTTTTTTTTTTTTTTTATTTATAATTTATTTATAATTTGTATTTGTATTATAATTTGTATTATAATTTATAATTTACAATTTATTTATAATAATATAATTAATAATCTACTAATCTAATTCCTCTAGATCCAAACGGAAATTTCTCAAATTATAAATGATAATAATATTTTATTATCTAAAAGCATTTTCACAATTACTATTAATAAACTTTACACATTGACGATTATTTCAAACGACGAAATCATTGCAATCCAATGTATAGCATTCATTAAAATCATAATGCTTGTTTTTTTTTAATACACGATAACAGTGTAATCTCGCTAGTTTTGCCCCACCATTGCACCAATAAACCTCACTGTTAATCAATTGCTTTTTCTTTGTCGGGCAACGTCGAGTGGCAATAGTCGCCGCCGCGACGTTCAGTTTATAGTGCGTGAAAAGTGTGCGCTGCAAATTGCGTGATAGATCATAACTTGACAAGTAACTGAATGATAAATGAATCAAACGAACGTCGACGGCATTTGTTATTGTCGACACGACTATAACCCCGTGACAAAGTGACGTTAAAATCGGTCAATCTCGTCATTTTTTCGCCTAGGTTACGACATAATCCAAGGAAGAGGAAGCGTTTGTGACATGTTTCGATTGTTGATCCACCATCGTCGTAAAAGTCGATGCTGTTGTTTTCACATCATCCTTCTACTTTTGCTGATGTCAGCATTTGGTCTCATTCATATCGTCTTGTGCCAAAAACTGGTTTACGATGACAATCTTATCGAGAGTGATTTTGACCAGACCACAAATCGGGACTTTTTTTTGGGACCGTGTTTAATTCATACAAATACCACCTGCCCCGATGACGAAGTCACATTTTTCCTATACACTAGAAGAAATCCAGAAGAGGGACAGCAAATTTTGGTGAATGATTCGTGGTCTAACTTGCCGAAAACAAACTTTCGCAGAAATCGTCAAACGAAGATTATTGTTCATGGATACAACTCAGACATGCAGCTGTACTCTCTGGTGAACATTAAAAATGAGTATCTGAAAAAAAATAGTTATAACATTATAGCGGTTGATTGGCATCGTTTGGCAGCCGGTCCATGTTATCCTATCGCTGTGCAGAATGTGCCGCATGTAGGTGAATGTTTAGCTCAGCTGGTAGAAAGACTACGAGACGAAGGCGTAAATGACATTCACATTATTGGATTCAGTTTGGGCGCTCATGTTCCTGCTTTCAGTGCCAATTTTCTCAGACCCTACAAAGTGTCCAGAATCACCGGTCTGGATCCTGCTATGCCTTTGTTTGTGGCAGTGTCTAATGATAATAAGTTGGATGCCGGTGACGCTCGGTTTGTCGATGTCTTTCATACTAATGCCTTTATTCAGGGCAAAATTGAGATGAGTGGCCATATTGACTTCTATATGAATGGCGGAGTCAATCAACCGGGATGTTGGCAACAACGAAACCCATTCGGTTGCAGTCATCATCGGTCTGCTGAGTATTTCGCGGAATCAATTAATTCAGACTTAGGATTCTGGGGATGGCCTTGTCCTAATTTCCTGACATATCTAATAGGACTCTGTCCACCTAGGTTTCCTGCGGTTCTTGCTGGGGATGATGTTAATCAATATAATCGAGGATTTCATCTGGTCAAAACCAAAAGCCAAAGTCCCTTTGCTGAAGGGTTGTTTGCGGTTGATCCACGAGATCATAATTGACACTTTTCATTTTTAAGAACTATTTCTATTTCGAATGTACAGAATGTATAGAAATGTATTCTATAAACTAGTGCAAGTGTACAAATAAGGAAATGTAGATTGTAAACTGTGATTAGAAAACTTTCTTCATGTTTTGCAAATTAAGAATGAAGTAAATGTGAGTCTAACTGAGATAATTATATTAATAATGGAGATGATGTGGCAGTGTTTCTATTTTAATGCTTACGTTTTAAACGTACAGTTTGTACTTATTTATTAGCATAAAATGTGACATTATAGATGTCAAAAAGAAATGCATTTTTCAAATTTAGGGTTATCATTTTTTTAGATTTTTTAAAAAGAGTATGTATTTATATATTTTTATTAGACAGTAAATATATTGTACTGCCGACTTTTGTATAGTATACATTAATTTTTATTTCGAGAGAAATTGTAGAACGTTTGTTCTAATGTATGGAATGACTGTGACTTTTTTACTGCCACTAAATACGAATTGTATTGTTATCAAATTTAATGAATGTAAAATGAATGAACATGTGTCATAAAATATTTGGAAAACAGATATTTTTTATTTCGAAACAGCATAATTTATTGATGTTTGTAAACTTTATTTTTCATCTGCACTCAGGTATCATATTGTTTATTTAATAAAATAAATACGAACTACAATATTATTTATTATATCTTTAAATAGTCATCAATAAAAACATTAATAGTAATGTTTTTACTGAATCATTGTTTGCACTCGGAAATAGACATTAAATTTTTTGAACTTTTCATTTCATTCAATTATTTTATTAAAAATTAAAACATAATTTTTGTATATATTATATATCTTCTGTCACACTTTTTTTTTATTTTATTCTTTTGCACATAATTTTGAAGATATTATATGACCTACGTTTTCTGATGTAATATTCTCTTTACTTCATTAATTTGTCATTGCACATTTTATTTAATATAACAATACTTTGCGCATATCAACCAATTTCCATGTAACAAAGATTCTATTAATGTAGATGAATGAATGAAACAGTGTATGACAGACAGTCAATAAAAAAGTTAAATTAATACATACTTTTTATTATTTATAAAAATATGTATTAATTATACATACATATCTTTTTATTTATAAAAAAAATAGGTATTGTACAAATAATTAGATGTATGCATTAAAAAAATCATGTTTTTATTGAATTCCAATATTTAATGTGTACATATTTAGTGTATATAATAGGTGTAAGGCGACAATAAAATTAATTAATAATTTTTTGCTGGGAATTATTTTCTTATTTACGTATTAAATAATATATAATTTATTTCAAATATTGTTTAACTCAAATTATTTATTTCATTTATTTTGATAATGATTCAATTATTATTGAATTAATACAGATTCTTCATTGGAATAATGTACTGAAAATAACTAGTTATTTTATAATATTGATGATTAATAATAATGAATTCAAATTATTTGAATGTATACTATAAAATTTATTACTTTAAAACTGATGTTTGTGTTGTTCAATTAGTAAATTTGTTCAAACGAAATCCAGATAATATATGATATTCTCTATGAACTCTGGTATATTTAATTATGTACATTTCGTATCATTTATAAGAGCTAAAAAAGCTTGTTATTTGACCTTTACACTCGGTGCAGTTTGTCTCATAAAACTGGAAAAATATTTGGTCATATTTTTAATTAATTATACGACTACTAATTAAATGAGGTAAAAAAGTGAAACATTTATCTTAAAAATTCTAAGCTACTTGAATGAAAGGAATATGATTTCATATATTAAATTTTATTTTGTTTCATTAATCAATTATAATAACTATATTTTGATTCTATAAAAAATAGATTATTATATTGCATAATACGATAAATTAGATAATATGATAAAAAATACGAGAATGTGTTTATTTAAAATAAAATTAAATTTTTATACAAGAAAATCCTCAAGGATTTTATGAACTAAAAAAATTTAATTTCTGAATTTAGAAATACAGTTCTATATTATTTGAATGTTTGTATAATATATTTATTACACTTTATTTTATTATAAAAAAAATAGATTCTTTCATGTCATTTGAACCTTTTTGTATATTTATTTATTTGTTTGCTAAGATTAAATTCAATTACATTGAATTAATTTCTCTTTTTTTTCTAACAATTCGAGCAAAATTCACTTTTGTGCATAGTTTTATATACAAACTTGTTTCATTTAATATGAAACATGTAAATATATTTTCCATATATTTACATATTTAAAAACTTAAATGCTACAAATCTCATAAATATTCAATTTTTCTTTTTTCTTACAAAAACAACTTAAATTCTTGCATCTCTGCGTTTGAATTTTATACACTTTATTTTTATCACATTTATTACTAAGCTCTCTTGATTTAATTTCTATCGCAAATTTCGATAAACTTTGTACACTCTATTAATTCTATATTCTAAACAGGTACTATCAAGAAATAGGTGTTATATTTAAACTTTGTTGGATTGTTCAGAAAGCTTGTTTTGCCAAGCATACAATTTAAAGTTTAAAAGTGGAGAAAATGTGAGCGGCAAGTTCTCGAAAGAGGAAACAAGAGGGCGGGAAAGAAGTCCGTCGCGCGTCTGTCCTTTCTTATTTCCACAATTTTTCTTCTTCTTTCTGATATACCAGGGGTTATAACATACGTATATACAAAGGGTTGGAAGTTGAAAGCAATGATTCAGTGAAATACAAGAACGCTAATCTCGACCGCGTGAATACCGTGAAGAGCTTGTGAAAAAGAAATAAAAAAGAAAAGGGTTTAAAATAAAAGACAGATGAGAAGTAAAAAAACTCACTAAAGAAACAAGAATGTTGCTAGATTAGATGAGGAATAATATTTAGACGAAAGAAAAAAATCAGAAAAAAAGCAAAGGAAAACATATTGCGAACATAAAGCAAGAGCAACGATGCATTATTCGCTGCAACGATCCCGCTTGGACACAACTACGGAAAGCCGTTTCGAATTACGATGAAGTAAATTGGCAACGCAAACTTTTGCATTTTAACGCGTTGCTTCAATTTGCTTTATCGCCGTGGGATTTACTCTCGACGCGTGAAAATCCTGCGCGACGTTGATCGTAGATCCACTATTTCGTAAATAGGTATATATACGCAATGTGCTCGACATATATATTTATATATAAAAGGGTATATATATCTATGAGAACATGAATAACAGTCGTCGACATCGTAAAGCACTTATCTTATGAGAGAAATCCGTTTGACCCGTATTTCGTGAAGACACAAAAACTTTTTTAGAGAAAACAAATATGTAGAACGTGACGAAGTTTTGCACGAAAAATTCAATACTGCAAACGAAACGAATCAATAAGAAAGCTCAGTATCTTTTTTTAATGTTACGAAATTGTATGATTTCTCTTAATTTATTATATAGTTTGTTCTCATCACTTTTATGATTGATTCGCAATAAAGAATAAACATTTTATATTAATTCCAAAGTAACAATGTTTGTTCTTTGCTTGATAGAAAAGGAAAGGAAGTATAATAAATTTACACATAATGCGATTTAAAGTAATGTGACGTTTATTATGATAGCGGAATAAGAAATCAATTTTCAAAACTATATGCCCGTGTTATATTTAAGATTGAAATTTTATTTTATACATAAATTTATAAATGCTGCAGATTCACTGAGAGCAAAAACCAATGAAAATTACCTTGCTTGTCATAGTAAACATAAGTAATATTGTCGAAAAGGAAATAAATATGTTGTTTAACGGATATTTTGTAATGATTTAGTTGACTATTTAAATTTAGTGTACATCATTTTTAAGAAAAGGAGGAACAATTTTTACCGTGCTGTTGTTTATAGGCTGTAGTTAGTAGTATTATATGTAGTTATTTTTAGAACAATTTGGCGTGCTGTTGATAATAAATGCGTGCTTTTCATTACACTTTATGTTTTGCTGCCTTCAAATATTACCATGCTAGCACGATAAATTTTTTGCGTTGCTAGTACCCTAAATTTGATTATGTTAACATAATAAATTATTATTTATTATATACAGAACGGTATATTTTCGTACAATAATTGCTAGCTATTTACGATCGATCTAAATAGTAATTTGGATGAATAAGTTTTCCGATACGACTTTTTTCATAAACAATGAAATAGCACAGTGAACTCTTATTCGATGTCTTCAGCGGCCTAACACTACTTTGGGATCGATCCCCAGAGAAAGAGCTTTTTTAATTAACAAGTTTAAATTAAAAATAAATATATTATAAAACAAATATATATTATAAATATAAAAATTACCTATAAAAATTATACTGTAAATAATTTATAGTATATTAATTTTGTAATTTTTTTTTGTTACGTGCCATCAGTAAATTTTACCTTACTGGTACATTAAATTTGTTGTTTTTATCATAATTATTCTTATTGTATTGTGAGGATAAATTATACCCTACTGGTAAGGTACCATTTATTTTGTTTTGGAACTGATTTTACATTTAAAAGTTTCTTAAAGTAAACCGGTAGAATCGTAATTTTTAATGTTTAGTCAATATTACTGATGTTTATTAAGCAACACGGTAAATTTAATGATATTTTCACAATATTTTTTATTTAGTTTTTGGCTCAATGTTTGAGCTATGATGTATATCAAATATTAAAATATAAATATCCGCTAAAAAAACTAACAATGTAGTGACAATGAAGTATTCATTTTATCCATAAATACAAGCGTATTTTAAAATTATATTATGTACGATTCATTAAAAAGCCGATAGTAAGCTCTCACAAAAAATAAGTGATGATTGTAAATGAGCATGTAAATTCCTACACAATTTTAAAAAATTCTATAAATCGGATCTGAAAACTCATAAAAAATTTATAATTTAAATTAAATATAATTGTCTTTGACTATAATATTATACGAATTATTTTACATTTCAAAATTATAAATACAGCTCTGACCGTAACATTATAATACGTATTATTTCAAAATTTGATTATTGTCTCTGTTCAAATGTAATATTTACCTTAATCGTATTACAAACGTTATTAAGTTGTAAATATTAAATGCAACTAGTCATGTGTCGTTAAAGTATAATATAAAATATAATGTAATTAAATATTCAAGCAAAATTTAATTTCATTAAAACATGGAATAATCATTTGAATAATATGTTATAAATATATATCCATGGCTCTCTAGAAGAACGCCACAGTTAAAATTTCAATTTGAAGAAAAATGTGTGAAGTTAAATCAATTGCAAGTGTAGGTTTTTTCGAACAGAAATGTGAAGTGTGGAGGTTTTTCAGGATACCATAGATATGTGCTTTGCAATAAAAAGTTCCTTTTTTTATTGCGCAAAATAAAATTTCACTTTGTAACATTTTCTGTGTTACAAAATTATTATTTTATAAGCATTAAAATAAGTTTGAAAGCATAAAACTATTTTAGGTATAGAAACATTTTCCTTTAAAAAAATTAAAAAATATTCAATTTAATGCTAAAAGTAACCATTACTTTCATGTATAAAATTAAATTGAGTCAAAAATGTAATATTTTTGGATATGCAATCTTATTCAGTAAATCAATACCTTCAAAATGAGCCATTAACCATATTTTTAAAATGATAATTAACAAAGTTATAAGCTTTTTTATTTTTTTCAAATTTTTCAATTTTAAAATGATAAAAATTATCCCTAGTAGGAATTGAAAAAGGCTTGCCTAGTTAAAAAGCGGGCCCTGGATTGGTAAAGTCCGGGTTCGCCTCGTTACGGGTAAGCCTGGATTGGGCCAATGTAGGCCCAATGTTGTATAATTCGTTGCAGGGTTGGAAGGTAGGGCCAATATAGGGCCTAACAAGGGCCATATTCAGGCCCAATGA
>JABFPJ010002631.1:0-18834 GCA_022817425.1 Gryon sp. ZL-2020
TTCATCCGTAGTCGAATTTCATTTTTTGTTTGTTTAAATTAAAAAAAAATAATTTAATTTTTTTTGGAAATCATGAGGATTTTTTTATTCAAATATCGAAAGCTTCGCCGCACTTTGCCACAAAAAGCTGAAAACAAAAATGTTGATCAAAATAAAATTAAAAGTTTTTCTTTTTTTTTGGAAAATGACAGGAATGAAAAAGAAAAAAAACATTAATAATCCCTAATAAAATTTATGAAAATAATAATAGCAATAATAATAAAAATAATAATAAAAAAATGAATAATAAACAAAGTTACCTTGTCCCCGCGTGAAAAAGCAACGGCCCAGCGTTGAAATCCGCATACCAGTTCTTTGCTGGTGATATCTCTTTCTGGATCACGTATAACATTTCTGGTAACGACAAATGAAAAGACTCGCGTGCCACCGCGATCTTGTAGCTGCGCGAATCTGTATAAAAGAGCCATCACCGCATTGTGAGTATTACGAGTGCATTGATATGTCGAATGCAAGTTTTATATGACATCTACCTGCAATGTTCAAATCATACAATCATTATTAGGTATTTTTTTCATGTTCGGCTGTATTCGGATATATCCGGATGTGTTCGGAAATGTTTGGGTTCACTTCGGCTGACTTCGATACTACTTCAGATGTGTTCGGATTTACTTCGGGTATGTTCGGTTTTACTTCGTGTGTCTTCGGTACTACTTTAGATGTGTTCGGGTATAATCGATTTCACTTCGGACGTGTATGGGTATCTTCGGATTTACTTCGGATGTGTTCGGTTTCACTTCAGGTACCATTAATACTACTTCAAATGTGTTCGATTTTACTTTGAATATGTTTGGATATCTTCGAATGTGTTCAGGTATATTCTCTCATTTTTTTGGATATGTTCGGATTCACTTCGTATGTGTTTAGTAGTACTTTGTGTATGTTCGGGTATTTTCGGATTCACTTCGTATATATTCGAGTATGTTTAGGTATGTTCAGTTTCACTTCGCATGTGTTCGGGTATCTTCGGAATCACTTCGAATGTGTTCATACATGTTCAAATACATTTTGATTATGTTCGCAATTATTCGGTAACATTCGTCAATTTTCGCTCTCACATCGGACATATTCGGTTACTTTCGGAAATTTTCTCTCTCTTACTTTGGCTATGTTCGGTTATTTGTGGTTTATACACAATATTAAAATATTTCATCTATGCACTAACTTTACTTATAATTACGTTGCGCTTAGCTAATCGATAAATTTAATTTATATTCAATTATTTCTCAAGTACGCGTCCCTACGAACATACATTTTTTCTTCGTATAATAAAACATAATATTCTAAATTTTACAACGAGCAAAAATGAAATTATTTTATAAAACTTACCAAAATTTGTGTAAATTAATTCTTCGAAAAATTCTCAATTTTTCGTCATTTGTTCAATTCAAAGTCATTTATTCCTTAAAATCCGTTCAATTAACCTGCAAAATTAATAAACAAATACTTTTACCTTCTCATTATTATCATCATTATTACTTTTATTTTAATTATTTTCATTATTTAATGAATCAGATAAACGCACATTTATACATTCATCAACTTCATACAATAACCTATTATTCTCAATTAAAAAAAAAGAAAAATGCAACAATGTTTGTATACATTTAAACATGACCTATATATAAATCCTATCAAAATATCTCCGAGTCTTATCTAACTCATACATATAACATGCATACAACACAATTTCCATTGTTGTCATTATTTTCATTGTTAAAAGAAAGAAAACAAAACAATAAACACAAACAAAAACATGAAGAATAAAGAAAACCAACAATTTGCAACAATCACATTTATTCCACCAAATCAATGTCCGCGATGGATTTGCCTAATTCAACAAGTGCCTCGCTTCTAAAGTCACCTTCAAAACAATAACAATGCATCAAAACAAAAACACCAATTTCGTGAGACAACAACAAACTTTGACCTTCAAAGGAAAAACAACAGCAAAAAGATTAAACAAGAAAATACCTGTTACATCTTTTCCATCGATGAGTGAGAGAGACGAAGATATAAAAAGAGAGAGAGAGGAAAATGTATAAATAATGTGAATTAGAAGGACGTAGAAAAGGGAAAGACAACACTGTTAACACTGTCAATTTGATTGTCTGACACTTGGCAATTTGGGTGTCGGTTGTACACTTGAACCCAGCCAAACAGAGCTGTACGGAAGATACCAGTGCAACGACCACATCCAATACAGAAGCCCACCACCGCTTCTCGGGGCGCACGCGTATTTTGCACGCCGAGATAAATTGTCTGTATTTATTATGCGCTGCGTAAAAAAAATGTCATATCTTTTTCAGCCAATTTTTCATTGTTGGATGGATCATATTATTTCAAAAATTAACAATTTTGTGTGGAGTAGCCGCACATGAATCTCAGCATGGTTTAGATTTCAATACCATTGTCGAAAATCCGGCGTAATCGAGTTTAAAATTTGCAAAAAATGGAATTTTTTCGTTTAATTTGGGAAAACTATAATAATAATGTTTGGAAAAATATTTATTTTCGGGGGAAAAATTAAAAAAAAGTCAGAACCGAGATTTGAACTCATGTCCTGCAAATTGGGATTCTTCAATCGAATCGTCGGAAAGGTAGACATCTACTAGGTTTTGTTAAGATAGTGGATAAATAAATTACCGGCATTACAGATTTCTGTAATAATTCAGATAAATTCTATATCTGTGTAAATAAATAATTTAATTAATTAATAATGAATAAATTAATTAACAGAGCACAATAAAAAATTTAATATCTCAAGAATGATTTATACAATTTTCGTCATATATTTTAAATCTTAGCATTATTATTATTTCTATAATAAATCTTATTGAACTAATTTTTGAACATTTTCGTTCAGTTTAAAAAGTAACATACACATACTTTTTTTTACAAGTAAACTATAAATACAAACATAAAAAAATGATACAAAAATTGCATTTTTTTTGTAATTTGTAATTTGATACACTTTTATATTCGTTTTCAGAAAGTTCTCGCAGTGGTTGACTCCGGCACAGTCTTGTTGAGTAAACTCGTATCGTGGATCGCCTGCGTATCGTCGAAGCAAATTTTGTACACTTCGTCATACGAACTCACAAAGTGAACTTCTAGTCCCTCGGTTATGTACTTTGGCAAATCATCAAAGTCTTTGCGGTTTTCTTCCGGTAGTATGATACACTTTACACCAACGCGTTTTGACTGCAAATAAAACAGAAAAAAATCAAATTAGTCCACATTAAATTAACAAATTAAATAAATTTATAAATAATATTATTTTTTAATAAATAATATTATTTATAAATTATAATATTTTTTCCCCGAATTAACGCATTCGGAATGTAACATTATTTTGAAATAATAAAGGACGCACTTATGTGAATTAAATTGTCTGTCCTTTATTATTACAAAATAATAATACTTTCCGAATGCGCGAAATATCGTTTTTCGCAAGCAAATCATTGTTTAAAAACTTGAGTGCAATTTTTCTAAGCGAACAAAGTATGAAATTATGATATTAGGTAACCCTGCCAATTCTCACCGCAATAGTTTTCTCCTTAATCCCCCCAACCGGTAACACCTTCCCCGTCAAGCTCAACTCGCCGGTCATGGCGAGATTCTGTCTCACAGGTTTGTCTCTCGCCAGCGAGATAAACGCCGTGGCAATGGTGACACCCGCACTCGGTCCATCCTTCGGCGTGGATCCCTCGGGCACGTGTAAATGCAAATGCGAGTCCAACAGAAACATGTTCTCTGGCTCTATTTTGGCGAGAAAATTGCGCGCAACGGTCATTGCAATTCGCACAGACTCCTTCATCACGTCGCCCAAGTGACCGGTGAACTCCAACGTTCCCTCGAACTTTTTACCCGTGTCCACGGGTTTGCGCAGACGCGTTTCGATGAAGAGTGTGGAGCCACCCATGGCGGTCCATGCCAAACCCATGACTACGCCCGGGGGAGTCATATCGTACATTTTGTCGTGGGTGAAGGTGGGTTTGCCCACAAAGTCTTCCAGGTTGTCTACGTCGATTGTTAACAAATTGTCAACTTCTTTTTTCACGACCTGGAAATTGAAAATTGACAATACAACGTTGCATGAATTATTTAATTTATTATTTTGCTTTACTTCCTTCCTTTTCACAACTTCTCACCTTAAACGCAACCTTGCGATAGATTTTCTCAATGTGCTTCTGCAGATTGCGCACCCCGGACTCCCGACAGTACAATTTAATCAGATTATTCAAACTGCGATCCGTAATGGAGACATATTTGTCCGTAAGTCCGGACTCCTTCATTGCTTGCGGCACCAGGTACTGCTTGGCAATCGAGAGTTTTTCCTCCGCGACGTAACCTGACATCTCGATCATCTCCATGCGATCGCGCAGCGGCTCAGGAATCGTGTCGATCACGTTGGCTGTACAGATGAAGAGGATCTTGGAAAGGTCCACGGGAACGTCCAAATAGTGGTCCAGGAAATTGGCGTTTTGCTCGGGATCCAGCATCTCAAGGAGAGCAGACGCGGGATCGCCTTGGTGACCTCTGCAAGATGACGATTTTGAGCATTTTAGTTGGGTAAATTAGTTGGCTACATTTTTATATTAATTTAATCGATTAAAACTTTCTTCAAAACTTACTTGCCAATCTTGTCAACTTCGTCGATTAAAACCAATGGATTTTCCGTCTTAGTTTTTTTCAGACACTGAATAATTTTTCCCGGCATGGCTCCAACGTATGTTCTTCTGTGACCTTTGATTTCCGCAACATCGGTCATACCACCAACACTAAATCGGAAGTACTCGCGATTTAAGGCACGAGAAATGGAACGTGCAATGGACGTTTTACCAACGCCAGGCGGTCCGTAGAAACATAATATTTTGCCTTGCGTGGATCCTTTTAATTGACTAACAGCAATGAATTCTACAAAATATTAAATAATTATTCATATTTTGAAAGAGTCTTGATTTATTATTTATGGTCAATGTGTCATGATCTATAAATCATGATCCATGAGTCATGATCTATAAATCATGATCCATGAATTATGATCCAAAAATCGTATTCAATATTTAATTCATAGATCTTGATCAATAATCAATGATCCATGATTAACTGCTTATAGAGATGCATGGATTATTATTTATGATCTATTATTGATCATGATTTATGGATTATGAATTGTTGAATCACAATTTATGGATTGTTAATTTTTAATCATGACTTATAGATCATTATTTAATGATCAACGTTCATGGAACATGAATCATTCATCCATTTTGTTAAGCACCTAATATTCGTTTCTTGATATCCTCCATTCCATAATGATCATTATCCAAAATTTTCGCCGCTTGTTCCAAATCCAGATTTTCGGTACTAGTTATTCCCCACGGCATACTCGTAAGCCAATCCAAATAATTTTTGGTTACACTGCAAACAAATGTTTATTCTTATATTTTATTTTTTTCAGCAATTTTAATTATTTTCTACTAGTCTTTTGCAATATTCTAGAGTTTTTCTTTAAAGAATTGTCAAAAGTCCCTAAAAACCACTAGCAATATTTAATGACTTTTCTAGTAACTTTTCTTTATTTATCTAGTAATTTTCTTCTAGTGACATTCTAATTAATTTTCTTAGTAATAAAAAAATGTTTGTTTCATACTTAAATTCGCTACTATGACTTTCGAGGAAACTCAATTTGTTGAGTTCTTCCTCTATAACGTCCATAATGGCTTTTGGCACGTTTGCTTTTTTAATTCGATTTCGATATTTCTCCTCAATTGCATCACTGTCATCTTTCTGTATTCCTAATTCCTTTTTAATCACTTTCAGTTGTTCATGCAAAATGTATTTGCGATGCTGTTGTTTCACCTTTTCTTCCACTTCCTTTCCAATTTTCTGCTGAAGTTTGCTCAATTCGTATTCTTTCTTCAGCAGAGCTAAAGATAATCTTAGTCGCTTTGATATCTGGAAATGTAAATTTTCGAAATTTTAGGATCCAGAATTTTTTCTAGGAAATTTTAGGGGAATTTACAGGGATTTTTTTAGAAATTCTCTTTAAGAAATTTCTTTAGGGATAAAAAAAACGTTGTTCGATGATGTAAAAAACTTACATCCATTTCTTCCAAGACTTGTTGCAATTCATGTGGATCGGCACTCGTCAAAGCTGCTCCCAAATCGCTCAGATAAACCGGATTATCAACAACTCGTTGTCCCTGGTGTAACATTTGCTGTAACGATTCGCGATACAATGGATTCATGCTAATAATGTCACGAATTGTTTTGATTAATTCTTGGGTCAACGCCTGTAAAAAGAATCACAATTTTAACGTTCAGTGCTTTTTCTCCACATTTTTGGTGATTTTTGTAAAAATTGTCAAAAGTCCCTAGAAAATGACTAAAATTCGCTAAAATGAACAAAAAACAGTTTTTTTTCTCGAAATGTGTCCAGTGCCTACGGAATTTCTAGTGATTTTTCTTATTTTTGTAAGTTTTCAGAAATTATGAAATTTCTTACAGAATCACTCAAAACCCTTTCTTAGAAAATAACTAAAAATGTGTCGAAACTTAGTGTGAATCACAAATTTGAGATTTCTAGGGATTTTTATACACTTCTATGGAATTTCTAGTGACTTTTGGTAATTTTTACGGATTTTCGGTAAAAGTGATTTTACTTTGATTTCCTCAGTTTGTCGAAACTTTTCGTGGGTAACATTTTCGATTTCGACTAATAAAATCGGCGACTGATAAGAAACTGGTGCCGGTGCTGTCGGAACAATCGGCGGAGTCGCAGGTGGTTCTGGTTCTGTTGAAGTGACTTCAGCTTTCATAGGCTCTTCGGCTTTTAAAGGCTCTTCTTCCTTTTCGTTCGTCATTTTCCGGCGCAGGTACGAGGATCGACGAATCTTTTTGTTATTTATTGTGTCTTCTACGAAATTAGTAAATGTAGCAATTTTAATAATTGTAGTAATTCTACAAAATTTATTAGTTTTTTTACTTTTTTAGTAACTTTAAAAGGTCGCTAGATCTAGTAAATTTTATATCTTTAATTTTTAAATATACATATTAATTAACTAATTTTAATAAATAATAATTAATAAACGCACTTTTTAGTAATTTTTGATTTTTGATTATTTAAAAGTTACTAGATCTAGTAACTTTACTGCTTTTATTACTATTTCAAAAGTGACTAAATCTAATAAAATTAGCCTTTTCAATTACTTCCAAAAAAGTTGCTAGATCTAGTAACTTTATTTTTTTAGTTACTTTAAAATTTTCACTAAATCTAGTCATTAAAAAATGGTCTTTCATATAACCTGGTTTAATAGGAATATCTTCGAAAATCTGTCCGACAATTCTAATCCGCCTATGCGCCATAATAATTAGTCGCAGTCGATCACCCAAATCCTGAATCTCGTGAATTTGTGCGAACGTTCCAATCGGATAAATTTCATCCAAACTATTTACAACTTCCGATTCGTTTCTGAATAAAAAAGAATTTGTCATTTGTATTATTTTTAAAAAATCATTTTATATTAAAAAATAATTTCAAAATAAATAATGCACAAATAAAAAAGTCTTACTCCTCGTTTCGCTTCAAGAAAATACCAACATAAGGCTGATTGAGTTTAACCTTTCGTTTGATCAAATCTACGAGCGTTGGGTCCGAGAGTTCGACAAGTTTGATGAATCGCGGGAACACGGGATTGCGATTGATCGCGATTATCGGTACGTGGGGCCACACTTCCGGTACGACTACCGTCGCCGGAAGTCCCGATGAAAACTCCCCTTGCTCATCGTTTTCCGCGTTTTCACTGCAAAATAAACATTTTATTCATTTTTTATTTTAATTGTTTAAATAATTTTTAATATTATATGTATAATATCATATTCAACAATATTTGAGTAATCTTAAGTATTTCTTTAGTAAGTAAATAACTAATTAGCTAAATTAACTAATAAAATAAATATAAAACTAATATGACTGAAGAATAGAACATTTTATATCGTACAAAATTTGTCAAAATATAAATTTAACATTTGCCAAAAAGTTCTTTCTAAAAAATTTTTCTTTAATAAACATTTAATTTTTCGTTCTTTTTTTGTTTGTTAAACATTTAGTTATTTACTATTTTCAATTAGTTTTGTTACTAACTTTCATTACTTTAATTTGACTAACTAAAGTTTAGTCACTTCATTCAATTTTAATTAGCTTTACTAACTTATATAGTAAAGCTAATTATAATAATTTATAATTTTACTTTATAAAAGTGTAAAATCTTAAACAACTATTGGAAATCCATGTATGATACCCTACTTCTCGATAGTCTTACTTTAATTACACTGAAAAAAATTATTAAAATTAGTTCTTAGTAAAATAAATTTGTGTTAGTAAATTATTTAGTTAGTTACCTAATTTAGTGATTACTTAAATGAAATAACTTTTTTATTAAAATATACATATTCAATAAATACAATTTTATATAAAAATAAATATGCAAATTAGTATTCAATTAATTTTATGTTTAATGAATTGATAAATTAATTAATTAATTTATATTATTAAAAAATCATAACCTAAAATTATGTTTACCTAATGAACTAATAAAAAACAGCAAAACTAACCTCGACGCAGAATCCTTGAACGGATTTTTTGAGGAAAACAAACGCGAGGAACTAAAAAATAAGCTCCTCGAACTGTTTGTCCACAAACATTGTCTGCAGTTTATTTCAACATTTTGCGCAAATCGTCCTCTCAATTCGCTTCTCAAACCCAGTCGATTATTTAACACACGATTCAGTCGACCTAAACTACTTAAAGCGTATCTGCTCCTGGTTACTAAACTTTGCATTTTTCTTGTCCTTTTCTCTCAAGTTTTTTTGTCCAATTTTTGTATCTTTTGAATTTTTTTTTCAAATTACAATTACGAATAATTACGAGAAGATTCGCGAAAAAATACTTTATCTTCCCGGCGCTTTACTGACATTTTAAACGTTTTTAAGGTTATGTTTTTTCGTGCTGCCGAAAGATGTGAAGTTGCTAGATTTTTGGTGCGACTTTTTTTTGATTGGTCAAGTGGAATTTGCGCGGGAAATTTGAATTCAAAAATTGAATTACAAAAGAAAAACATGTCAAACTTTAAAATTATTAATAAGTTAAAATATTAATAATAAAATTCAGATTTTTAAACAATTCAGATTTTTTATATAATTTTGTATATATACATATATATATATATATAACCATCAGTCGATAAAATGGAAAACTACATTTCCCGCCATTTCTATTTCAAATTCACGCATTAAAATAACAATAAATTCATTGACGTTGACTCCGCATGCGCGACCGCCATATTGCTTTCGTCGTGTTCACGAAAGCAGTAGCTCGCTGGCGTCTGCCATTTTACAATTGGACAGCAACTTGACTTGACTTTTTCGAAAAACAAACAACCAAATAAACACACGAGACACGACGTCAGAAACAAAATTACATCGGCTGCATCATCGGTTACATCGTCATCACTTTTTTTTTCCCTTTTTTTTCTGTCAACTGAATTGAAGAGCCAAGACGAAGACGAAGACGAAATATAGAAATAAAAAAGGACGACAGTTGAGGTTTGCGATTGAGGAAATTTCGTGATTTGCGTCTTCATTATGACAAATACTTGATGGGGTATTGCTGTCCATTTTATGCAGTGAGTCAATGGTAATATATATGTATACATATATATGTATATATAAATATGTGTATAGATATATAAAAATATTAATATATATAGATATTATAGTTTGTATGTATGTGTATATATATGTATATATATATGTGTGATGACATTTATGTCACATGTGCCAACCGCAACTTTTCACTCAGCTTAACTTTCTCGTTGACGTTTAAAATTGCAATTAAATGGCTCTTAGAACCAACTGATGTGATCGATATTCTACGACAACGTAAACCTATTTGATTCCGCATTACATTTCACATATATATATATATACATATAGATATATATATATATTTTTTTTCATGTAAAAGTGAATCATTAAGTTAGCCTTCATCTTCCATTTTGTGTTTGTTTTTCTCGTGTATTGTCTTTTGTCAGACAAATTTTAGGTTATTTTTTTGTTGGACATTTTAGGAAATTACGCGAGTGCACTGAAGACTGAAGTTTGAGTGGAATTGGCAGCTTGTAATATTAATACATTCGGGGATTTGTATTTATATTGATATATTGATATATAAATATAAAAAGAGTAATGATGATGGAAATTGATGTTCCGGACTTCAGCTCCAAGGACGATGAAGTTCAGTATTATAAGGAACTTGTGGATCAACTCATTCACAGGTAAAAATGACATTATTCTTATTTTAAATCAACTAAAAGAAAATGATTTTTTAATTATAGTTGGTTTTTTGTCCCAATTATTTTTATGTTGAAATTGGTTCATTTTGTCAAACTTAAAACTTTTTTTTAAATAAACAATAGATTGCAATTAACGTTTAATTATGTTGGTTGTTTTTTGCCAAAAAAATTTTTTAATAAATATTTTAAATTAAGAAAAAAGAATTTGTTAATACGAATTGTTTAATAGAAGTTTTTAATAAAAGATTGGAAAATTAAAGCAATTTTTGAAAGTAATTAAAAAATACAATAAAAAAAGCATAGCAAAATTTGAAAATAATAACTGAAATGAAAATTGCAGAAATAAAGATTTGGAGCAGGAACTGGAAGAGTTCCAGGATAATTCACAGGCGCTGGAGAAGGAATTAGAAGCGTCGTTGGAGCAAACAGAAAAGGCCCTACATGAAGCGAATCAGAAGATCTGTCGGCTGGTGAGCGAGGCGGAAATGCTGCGGAGTCGACTGGATCAGCAGTCGCGAGACTGTTGTGCATTGCAATCGCAATACGACGAAGTGTCAGCGCAGAATGAAAAACACCTCAAATACATTCGTGAATTGGAACAGAAAAACGATGACCTTGAACGAGCGCATAGGTCCATTTTTAATTATTTTTCTTATTCTTTTCATTTGCCTGATTATTCTGACTTAAAGTTTTATTTATTTGATTATAATTATTCAATGATTTTTGAATTATTTAATTGTTTAATTTTTTAATTACAAATATTTATGTTTTATTTATATATTTTTTAATAATGTTTATTGTTATTATTATTTATCAGGGTAAGCAAAGTCACCGAAGAAGAGATGGAGGCAAAATTCAACGTTGCAATAGAAAAGACTGTGTTACTGGAATCAGAACTCGACGAAAAAGAAGCACTTAAAGCTAAAGTACAAAGATTAAAAGATGAGATACGAGGTTTGTATAGAAATGATAACTTTAATAGAAATAATGATTTTAATGATGCTAATTAAATATTGAATTAAGCGACTAATAATGCATTTTTTGAAGTTTTCAGCTTCTTTTTTACACTTCATTTTGTTAGATTTTGTTTTTTATTTTTGAATTTTATAAATTGTTTCATTTTCAATAGTTTGAATTTTATAAAAAGAGGCATTTTTTGAAAAATTAATTTACTAAAATATCTTAGTAAAAATAAATACATTGTTCTTTTTATTTTTTCTAAGAAATTTTTTGTTCTTCATATTTTTCTTCTGAAGTTTTCTGATAAAGTTTCTGATAAATTTTACATTTTCCTTAATTGCTTTTAATACAAATCATTTTGATAAAAAAAAAAAATAATTGAAATAACCAAAAAATGTGAATCGTTGCAGATTTGAAACAAGAAATCCAAGTGTACACGAGCCACCATCAAGACAATAAGAGTGCCGACAAGTCCTTCCGAGTGAACAGCAACAAGCAGCAAGTGGAAATCGGAAGTCCGTGCAATTCAACGCCACTAAATGCGTCCGTCAATACCACGCAGAACAAGAGTAAGAGAAGAAGTTCCTTTCCGAAGCGCATTTTAAACTGCATTTACAATTCGGACTCAAAAAAGAAAACAAAAAAAGTCGACGAAATCAAGCAATTGGATTAACTCATTGATCTCATTTTCCATTTTTCACACTCATTAAAAAAAGAATCAAAATCAAAATAAACAAAATTTTTTCAAAATTCAAGATGTAACCAATAATCATTAGCTTCCTTTTTTTCTATTTTTAATTTTGTATAGATTTTAGCTAATTTTTATTATTTATTTATTTATTTTTATAGAACTTTTGTAAACTTACGAATAAAGTCACACATTTTTTAATCAATAAAGAAGACGAAGTAAAGAAAGATTGTGCCAAATTAAATTACTGTTTTTATTTGTTATCGTTGTTGTTTTTTTACTTATGCATGCTTAAATTGGATTATTGAGAAAATGTCTGAAGTTCGGATGTTTAGGATATTAAGTTACTTTAAGTGTTAATTAAGTAATTTATAATTCAATGGATTAATAGATATTTTTATATAAGATAAAACTTTATAAATTTAAGATTAGAATTAAAAAAATGTTTGTTACATTAATTAAAGTAATCAAAGTAAGAAACTGACTAAAGTAACAAGCTAAAATAATTTAATAAACTAACGCGTTAAAGTAACTCATTAAAATAACTAACGTAAGAAACTGTCTAAAGTAACAAAATAAAGTGATCCGTTGAAGTGACTAATTAATAAAAACTGTCTAAAGTAATTGTGTAAAGAAACTTATTAAAGTAACTTGCTAAATTACTAAGAAGGTCACTTTTTTAAAAGTAACTTTTGAAACTAGTTTGTTAAAGTAATATTAAAATATCTACTACAGTGAGGATCTAAACTTTACATCTTCATTGTAGTATTGATTCTAAAGTACCTTATTAGAGTAATATAAGTGGCGCAAATAATTAGAATACATTAATAAAGTAATTTAATAAACTATATTTAGCATCTTAATAAAATAACTTATTATAATAACCTATCTATAATTCTCATTAACGTAAGTTACTACACTAACTCACTTAAGTAACTTTGTCAACTAAATTATTAGAAACTGACGATCTAAAGTAATTCATTAATGTAATTTACTGAAGAAACTCACTGATATTACTTACTAAATACTTTAGTAACTTAGTATGTTAGGGCTTTAGTATGTTACTTTACTTTTGCAATTGAAGTTACTTGCTAAAGTAACTCACAACAGTATCTTGCTAAAATTATAATTTACTAAAATAACTCACCAAAGTACATTACTAAAGGAACACATTAAAGTAACACATTAAAGTACATGTATAAAATTGCCTATTGAAAAAAGTCATTGTGTGGATGTGGAATTTTGTTGGATATAATTGTCATTCATCAAAAGCTTATCATGCTTTGCATTTGTACACTGTGTGAAAAACTGTGTGATGATAACATGATTCTTGTTATTTCTCACTAGTTACAAACGGAGTTGTGATTGGTAATAACAATAACAACAACAACAACAACAATCCACCACTGGCTCCGTGTACAAGAATTCTCGCCATGAACATCATTGGTGACCTCATGAGAAAAGTTGGCGTAAGTAACACAAAGAAAATTAGAAACAAAAAGAAGACATTTTTACTATTTAAGTTGCACAAATGACTAGTTTTGTTGTTAGAATACCTTTTCCCTTTAATGACCACGTTATTTGATATATGGTTTTAATTTTATTTTGAATTTGTTGTAACTGAATTTGGTTCCTTAGTTTTTAATTTGACTAGAGTAGTGTTTCCAATTTTTTTTTTTATTTATTTATATTTATATGTATTTATATAAAGGCAGAATTATGCGAAAAGAAAGTAAACTGAAGTTGGTCGCAGATCATGTACTTCATCAGCTAACTTCAGTATACACAAAATACCTAAGTTGGCTGCAATTCACAGTCTGCAATCTGTTTATAATGAAGTTAGTTGAAGATTTAAAACTTCGTCAACTAACTTCACTATTAACATTCGTAAAGTCGTAGTTTTGTAAATTGAAGATAGCTGCAAATACATAATAATATGTAACTTATATCTTGAAGTGAGCCGCTAATTATATACATTTATAAACAGTGTATTATTTACAGACAACTTCAAGACAAATAGCTGAAGTTTCTAAACCGCAGCTAACTTCAGTATTCAAAGACTCTGTTATTCGTGTGTATCAATACTGAAGGTGACTGCAGATTTTATTATTTTTTTTTATTTGCAACTAACTTCTCCAAGCAGAAATGAAGCAATACTTTATTATGTTTTTTAGTCATGAAATTGGGTAATAAAGTTTATTTTCTGCAGCTGACTTCATTATAGATATGTACAATGAATATTTTTAAATAAGAAGTTAGCTGCAAATTATGAGTCAAAACATCATTGCTTGAAATTAGCTGTAAGTTATTCAATTTTTTTCAAATTTATATTCTGTCTTACATATAAATAAAATGAAAACAAAAATGGTGGTATGATTTTTGGTTGGTGATTTGGTAGCTCGACAGGTGGGTTTGCATGGATTGTAATAGAGTGAAGTGTGCTTGTCAAGAAGCTAAAAAAAAGAAGCCCGGCGCACCTCTAAAGACACCAACTTCACGGCAATTTAGACCAACGGCACAACGAAATTGTTCCACGTGATACAAACTTTTGTTTTTAGGTTAAAAAGGGTGCGAATTTTTATTGATTTTTAACAATTTTTTTCCAAAATGCTTGGCTTTCATTAACTATTTAATTTTTAGCTTTTTCCTGCTTAACCTATTAATCCTGATAAACGTGGTCATTTCATTAGAAATTGCTTCTAATCTTCGACAGGAAGTTAGCTGCGAATAATAATCTACTTCCATACATTATGAAGTTAGCTGCAAGTCTCATATTGCATATGTATATTATAATGAAGTTAGTTGCAAGTTATAAGCTTCAGTTCTTAATCATAAAATTAGCCGCAGATCATTGAAATTTTAACTTCACCTTTAACAGTCATTCAAATAATCTTATTTAAGACATTTCTGAATACTGAAGTCATCTGCAAGTCAGACATTGCTTTTTTCTACATTGAAGCCAGCTGTAGCCAACTTCATTATTAATAGATATAACGAATTATCGTTTCATTTTTGCTTTGTGAAATAAGCTGCAAACCAACAAGTGCGATTTTAAATAATGGAATCAGCTGCAACCAATTTCAGTATTGGTAGACGTTATTAGCAAACTATTTTAGTACTGAAGATAGCTGCGATTGATAAACTTTGACTAATTATATCTTGAAATTGCCAGCAAAAAGGTGTTAGTGTATATGATGAAGTTAGTTTCAGATGATAAACAAACTGTTGCAACAAATAAAAAATGTATATAATTAAGAGCTACATTCATGATATAAGTTCTAGTCCATCATTTGCAGACAACTTCATTATAAACAGATCGCAGCTTATAACTTGCAGGTTACTTCAGTTTTCAGACTTTTAACCATTTTACAAATATTAATATTGCAGTTAGTCTTCAACTAACTTTATTATGAATAAATTGCAATCATGATCTGTAACCAATTGTGTGTCCTGAAGTTGTCTGCAAATAGTATGCTATTACTATACGTAATGAAGTTAGTCGCAGATGAGAATTTGCTAGAGCAGCTAACTTCACTATTAAACGGAATTAAAAAGATAAACAAACAATATGTACTTTTTTATACTGAAGTTAGCTATCATCGATAACCTATGAAATATTTATAATTCAATTTATCTGCAGTTAATGGACTCAATCAGCTAACTTCACTATTAACAAATGCTTATAACCATCGTCTAATTTCTGCATACTGAAGTTAGCTGCACATAACTAATAATGAAGCTACAATACTATTAACTTATTATAAATATCCTAAAATAGACTTAGTTCCTATATCTTTAATCGACTTAGTTAAGTAAATTGTTAATTAATTGATTTCTTGTTTTGAAACAGGCTTTGGAAAATAAACTCAACACTTGTCGCAATGCATCGCGAGAAGACCAGGCAGTACGCGATCTATACAGGTAACGCTCCTTCATTACCTTAGAAACATGCGTTGTCAGTGTCTTTGTCGTATGCGATTATGTTGGATGTTTATTTTACACCCGATATGATAAATTTGTTCATATAACCGCGACAGAGTCGGCGAGTCCTCTGCAATGCAAAAAACCACTTGGACTCCGGCATTTATGTAATCATTAAATCAATAAATATTTATTGCAAATAAGTATTTAATTGTTCATGAAAACTACAACAAATTGTAAAAATACAACAAAGAGGTTATGTCCAAGATATATTTTTGCAATAAGTGGCGCGAGATATAAAAATCGTCGTTTATTTTTATACAGTTGCGTTCCTAGCAGATAATTTATTTTATTTATCCAAAATTTTATACGCTGTACATTATTTGTAATAGTGCTAGGCTTAATCTTTTGGATTACGTTTTGAATATTATTTTTAATATGCCATTCGATGTACAAAATTGTAATTAGTCATTTAGTTGGTATATTTTTAAGACACTCACTTCATACTGTACAAGGCTTTGGATACAAAGACAACTTTAGGTCAGTTTGTTCTGAAACGTTTTGAGGTTATATTTGTGCAAAAGAAGAGGAAAAACAAACTTTGTTCGTAATGAATTTTAGTTTATTTAATTTGTATTAATTCGTCTACAAAATTATTTTGGATTATCATTTTGGGACTTCAAGTTCAGGAAACAACATGGCGGTTCGACATGCTAAACAACATAGCGGATATAGTCTTACTTTGGAGAAATTACTTTGAAATACATTTTTAATTCAAAGCCTTGGAATATATACATCATTGCATACTTCAACGATTGTGCAATATAAGTTATTTACGTCATTTAATTATTAAGAAAACAATATAAAAAAGCAATTACCCAATTATTTGTTAAGAAAATATTGCATTTCAATTAATGTAAATAAATAAACAATTAGAAAGTTAAATGTTAGATTTTATTGAGATGTAGAAAATTAAAGCCGACTCTGTACTGCCAATTGGTAATTAATACTCATTTAATGATGTTTACTCTGTGAAATCGATTTAGTCACAGCACGAAAAAAATACTTGATTAATTTATCTTTATGAAATTGTGTATATATGTTAGCAGATGGCAACTGTTTTGGCGACTTTTAATTTTTTTTAGCATACTGTAATATAGGTTAAATAAAACAACCTAAAAAATATTGTTGAAGTCGAAATCGTCAACACTGAATCCAAGATTCAAAATGTCCACATCTTCCGACGAGTCCGTCTCGAAAATTAAAAGTTGCCAAAATGAAGAAAACACTTTTTGAAAATATTGTTAACGTTACAGGAATTTATTTAAAATATTTAAACCTTTTTTTTCATCACATTATTTTCGAGATAATTAAATTTTACATTTTCTTAAAAGAGTACCGCCATTTTGTTGAAGTGAATCGTTATGTGATTAACTTGCTCTAACATGGCGGCATTGTTTTCATTTTAATCTTTTTTTAACCATTTTGTATAATCTAATTTAATTATCTCAATACGAAAAAACGCAATGAAATGTGTGCAAACAATTTTTTTAGCATAAGAAAGAATAATTTTTGTTCAATTAAATCTGCACGCTTGGTAGAATTTTAGATGTACAAACAATTCATTAAATTACACTAAAAATTTTCATACAGAAAATTTTGTATTTTCAAAGATAATACAAAATGTAATTTTTATTCATATAAAACTTTATAATAATTGCAGACATTTTTATAAAATTGTATACAATTTTGCATGAATTAATGGCTCACTTTAGGGGAAAAATTTAAGCAACAATTTTTTAGGTTATTTCGATCTCTCTTCCTAATCTAAAAAAAAACAAACAAACAAAAAATGCCATAGAATTTCTGCATGTAAAAACAACTTCTTTGTTTTGTTCTCGTCTAGTAAAAACGATAGTTTAATTTATTTTTATAATTTTAGGTTAAGTTTAGCTGTTGCTTTGTGAACAGTTGTATTGGATCTGTTTTGCGTGTTTTATTTTCTTTTTTTTTTTTTTAATTTTAAATAAAAAACATATTTCTTGCAATACAATAATTGTGCCAAATTGTCGTCAGTTTAGTTTGTCGGTGTTTAATGTCATGTATTCGTTGCATGCATTTTTTCAATATTTATTTAAATATTGAAATGAATATTTAATTTATTTTAAGAAAGTTGGAACGTTTTGCTGAATTTAATTGATTGAAAATTAATTGATTATTTTGCGAAATTACATTAATTAAAAAACATCGGAATTTAAAATAATGCAACTTAGAGTTTAATTTAATTAACATAACATGGCCGATTTATGTCAAACAACATGGCGTCAGATGAAATGGCGGATTGTGGCACCAAATTCAAATATTCAATTAAAAAATTATGTTTTTAATGAATTTTTTCATTGTTAAAATGAATACACGAATAAAAAATATTAAAAATAAAATAAATTATCAAACAAATGTTCCAATTTTCATGAAATATTTTGAAACATGTTTTGTGGATATTAAACCAATATCGACATAAAATCGAGATTTTTTTTTTATTTAAATAATATGACAAATTTTATGTCTTCTGCCAGGACTAGACGACAGATGAGAAATCTTGCTTCAAACAACAATAATCGTATTGTAATGTAAGTGCATTAATTATCACTTGCGTCATCTAATAATTGCTCTCAAACGGAAGATACAAATCTTCGGAACTCGCTTTGGTCAATCATAGTTCTTCGCTAGGCATTCAGTGTTACACTAATTTTGTTTTTTTTTTTCTTGAATTTTTTAACCAAAAAAATGAAATAAAATGAAAATACTCTAATTAATTTTTCAAAAAAAAAAAAAAAAAAAAAAAGA
>JABFPJ010002632.1:0-18822 GCA_022817425.1 Gryon sp. ZL-2020
CAGAGCACCAGATTGGGGCATGCCAGATCTGAACTCTCGAGGCAGGAGGATTCTGGAAATGGCCGCAAGAACTGCATTGACGGTAGCCAATGTGGGATCGACTTCGACATTCAGGAGACCAGGATACTTATTATATTTGATCTTCTATACGAATTAATGAATGCGATTGTAAATAATATATTTTGTGCTTTTTACTTTTTTTTGTAAATTACTTTTAATTAATTAATTGTCTCATTTTTAGAATTCTTTCATCCTAAAAGAAAAAAAACTATTTCAACGACTATTTAATTTCTAAAGAACAAAAATAGTATTATAATTGTATGTGCTATTCTGCAAATCTTCATTTTTTTCTCATCAAATGTAGCAATAAACTTTGAATGTAAACTAATTATAAAAATTAATAAATGAAAGACTAGATTCGATTTTTTAGTCTAAACATGACTAGATTAAATGTTATTAAGATCGTTCTATCATGCAAAATTACATATACGAAATTTCATAGAAAAGAAGGTCTCATGAAATGCTTAAATACTGTGAGGTATTTATTAAGGCATTCGAAATGCGAAAATGTTGATTCGCATTGTTTATATTCTTAATTTTCATTCAATTAATTTGATTAATTATATTATAATAATAATTTATAAGTATAGAAAATTGTGTTTTCATTTCCAAACTTCGAAACATTGCTTTAATGAAAATGCGATAGAACTCCCTTAAGCTATGTTGCAAATTGATGGTTGACAAAAATTGGAACACTTAAAATTATTCATTTTGTATGCATAGAAAATAATACTGCTGATAAATTTTATTATTTTACATGTATATCATTTTGAAAAAATACAAGTTTATAGCTTACATTAGTATTTTGCAAGATAATGAACATTTTGGAAATCAATTCTCAGAAAGGTCATCAAATTTTCTTATATTAATCTGAATTTATAAGAGGATATTTTTGTCTATTTTCCTTTCCATAAACTGATTTTCAATAATCGTCGGCGACTTCCAGAACTATTTTTTTTATTATTAAAATATTGTGCTCATGACAAAACTATGCTACTATGAAATTTTTCGTTAAATTTTTTAAAATAATATTAAATTAATATTATGTTTTGCTTTTTTATTTTATAATGTACAAAATAATGAATTCTTGAAAACCAAATTTTTACATCTTTTAAATGATTAAAAAACAAAATTTTATTCCTTTACGAAGCACTTATATGTTTTTTCCTTAAAACTCATTCTCATTTGCCAAAGTGGATTTCCAAAACTATAATTTTCATTTTCGCCACACGGTGACAGAAAATGCAGTTTCCATCTCTAGAGGGTTTAAGAAAAGTGCATTTTCTGCTCCCTTGTGGCGAAAAATATCGTTTGTACCATGGAAAATAAAAGACAATTCTCTCTTCGTGCGATTACAAACTTCGCCTTCGGCTCGGATTGTAAACTTCGCACTCGATAGCGAATTTTCTTTTTCATTTCCCTTGGTGCAAAATATACTATTTCTATCAAATCTATCGATAATCGTTTTTTTTCCTCAAATTTAAATTTAGAATCTAAAATGACTCATTATTTTTGAATACTTTTCTATTGAGCATTAATGACGTCCGAATTCCCTTCCTCTTCTTCATATAATTTCCGTATTAAAGAATCATCAAACCCCATATCCTATTTTAAAAAAGATTCCTCATAATCTATTTTATTCATCAATCCATTTTTCTTACTTCATTTTTTTTTTCATTTTTCAATATAAACATCATCAACAGTTTCAACACATTCTCCTTTTCCTTACAAAGCCCTCATCTTCCGTAATTGTGCGCATCCCCCCTCCATCCTGCCTCAAGGAGCCGGCGAGGGTGGAAAAGTGTCATTAGCGAATTCCGGATACTCTGAACTGGTGTCTGAGTCCAAATCCGAATTGCTAGTAAAAGTCAAACTTGAACTAGGCGCACTTTCAGGCCACGATAAAAGATTATTTCGCGACGGAAAAGGCGGTGACAACGAATTCAAAAAGCTCGTGGACGGAGGCGGTGACTTGCCGCAAAGTTCAACTGAAAGCGCACCCTTGGCCGAGTCCGGATGCAAAAAGTACGCCTTGCTCTTAAAATTTAATCGGAAGTTGTGCATCCTCTTGTGTCGTCGCCTTTGTCGAAGTCGACTTCTGATGTCCGTTTCCGAGTGAGAAATCGAGTCCGATTCATCGCTTGAGTCACGTCGTGGATGGAAAGAATTGCGCGCGCTTCTGATTTGTTGTTTGCGACTTTCCGAGAGAGATGAAGTACGTTGTCGATACATTCCAGCAGGTAACTTGGCGGCATCTTTTCTGGAGTTATCATTCTGATACAACTTGGGTGGCTCGAGAATGTGCAAATTCGGAAGCATAGATGGATTCGCAACACCGAAAAGATCGAGATTCTTCAATCGCGGCGGTTTTCTCGAAGTTGGTCCAACATTCTCTAAATCCAACAATCCTTCCTCTTTTCTCGCCTCGAAGTAATTCTTTACACTATCCAAAGCGGACACATCACGATGATACTTTTCCACTAATAACTTCTGTCCCAAGTCCAAATTCTTTTCTTTCTTATCAGCCTCGAACAAGGGATTATTTGAAATCACATAGGGAAAGTTGTCCTGGCCATTTTGATTGTCACATTTATGCAAACTTGGCAGATTCACCCGAACGGCCTCGGCATTGACTCTTGGACTGTCGGGCATTGCAGTCTTCAATGACTCCGGAGATTCTTGGTAGGAATTTCGGGAGACACGTAGCGTTCCTGGACCGCTATTGATGTTCATCTTCGCATCCACCAGGGAATTCGGCACCTTCGGTCTTGTGCCAAAAGTCTTCTTCGCCGGGGAATCCAGATTCGCTCGAAGACCATTTTGAAAAGCAAATGCCATGGATTCGTTGATCTTTGATGATCGACTTGCATTGGCCGCAAATTCTTGAAAATTAGAATAAAAAGACGCCCTACTGGAACGTTCCAGATTGTTCATTTTGTCGATTTTCTCTTGATCGAGATAAGTAACACTGCGCATGTACATATCCAAATCGTCATCGAAGTAACCTGATTGGTCAAAATAACGATCCACGTAACTCGCAGAAACTCGCTTAGGTGCGGCATTTTCATAAGTAAGTTTTCCATTCTGCTTTTGTGCAGTTGACTCGCAGTTGGAGATGCTTTTGCGACTGCGCGCTTCGAGATACTCGGTGGATTTGGCGAGACTTTGCTTTGAACTAGCGGAATCGAGAATTCTGGCGTCTAATTCGGCATCCATATAGGAAGTCCAGGCGCTTGGTTTTGTAAGAAGTTCGCGTGATTTTGCGAAACAAAATTCCGCGGAGGCTTTGTCCCAGAGTGGCAGTTTTAGGGTTGATGGTGCGCCAAGTGATTCAATTGATGATACGGTGGAGGATAGGGATTGTAAACTTGAGCATAACCACTTTATGGTTTATTTGTTATTTTAATGTGTAATTAATTATAAGACGAAGGTAGGATGTTACATGAAGGTATAAAAGAGATAAATTATTACGAGAGCAGCAACGAAAGCAGAGAAATAAAGACGATAAATGATTGTACGGTTGGTAGCGTGCTTACGGAAAAAGATGAACAAATGGTGCGAATAATGAGATTTGTAAGAGTTTAGTGCAATGAATAAAAAAGATTAAAAATGCAAAATGAAAATTAATAATTGAATAATTGAAATAAAGATTAATTAATGAAATAAATAAAAGGAGAGGGTTGAGAGGGCAGAAAAATGTTAGCATTTGTTAATTTGAAGTTGCTAAGCTGTTGTAAAGTAAAACATTCCTTATTAGTTTATTAATTTAATGATTAAGATTATGCCAGGCATAGTTAATTTATAGAAATAAAAGTTCAGTTTGCTCTTGCAATGTTGCAATTAAACATTTTGAAAAGAGAGAAATAAGAGATGTTTATGAAATTATTTCGTATATCATTTTTATTAGAACTGTGTAAATGTACCTGGATATCTGGTATGCTGGCAGCTTCTTCAGCAAAATGACGTCGATCAGGTTTTGGGCTATGTTGATGAGGCAACTTAAAAGAAAACTTACGACGCCTCGAAGGACTTGCGGGAGTTCGTGGAGACTCTAAGGGATGTTCAAGATCGGTCATGGAACGTGCTGTCAGTTCTTGAGCCATTGCTATAGCAGAGTATAATGTCTTTTGATCAGCAGCGGATATTGGTTTCACCTATTAAAGTCAAAAATATATATATATAAATAAATTTGAAAATATAATGAAAATACACTGAGGGAACTTCCGAACTATTCCGGCATGGCGCTAGTCATTCTACGATAGTGACACCATCATGCAGCAATTGTGCCGAACCATGACATGGCTCATGATACAATTGCATGAGCCATGCCAAAATAGCATGGCACCACGCATTTGAAGTATGAATTTCGAGCACCAATAGTATAACGACAGTCACACTACCATAATGTGAAGCGCCACGCCGGAATAGCTCGGAAGCTCTCTCAGTGTAATAATACATATTTATTGCACCTTTAATTTGTTCAAAATATTTTTTTCTTTATGAAAATTATATATAATAAAGAACAAAAACAAAAATCAAAGGTACAATAAAATACAAAATGAAAAATGTTCATATTGAATGAGAAATAAAAGAATAACTATACTGTACATTTATGGGACTCACGGTGGCTTGCTTCTTCTTACTGCTTTGTTTAGCTTGCATCTCTCGTAATTCATTTCTCGCATTACTTGATTCATGTTCACTTGACAGAGGATGATTTGTAGCTTGCGGAAGAGGCGAAGAGCCTAAAATTATAGAAATATAAATAGAAATATATATAATATATACAGAATAAGTAAATTCTGTTACTAAAATAGACTAATTATATAAATCTTATGTATATGATATGTATAACTTTTACATAATATTTACTTAAAAATGATACAAATATATCTATCTATGTTGATTAAAACTAAAATAAACAGTAAAAAAACCGTTTAATGTCAAACCTAATGATTTAAACATCTGATCCATTTCGTCTAAGAGACTCGGTCCAAAGTCGAAACTCAATGGTTTATCAAATCTCAGCGGACTGTCTTGATTTTCCTCATCGCTGATTTCATGATACTCATGATCTGGTCCGATTGTATCAGTGCTACTGACCATGCACGAGTTCATCGATTGTTTCGCAATATTATCCGGTGCTTCGATGTGAGACGTTTCCGAACATGCATCTGACCACAAGCCTTCTGAAACAAATGCTGCATTAATTTTTGTTTTCAAAACTTCAATCATATAAAATAATATCATACTTTTTCTTATTATATACCATTTTTATTCTGAACATCCGACTGCGACGGCTGCGGTGCTCGTTCCCGAAAATCGCGTTCACTTTCCGTATTTCTTCGTTCTAAACTGATCTGCTGACTAGAGTTATCGGTGATGTCCTCCTGTGGCTTATACGGAGTAACCACTTGTCGCGGCAAATGTGGGTATTTGCCCGCGAGAAAACTCACATCGCCAAAGTAAGCTCCATCTAGTCCCACGTGACCGGTGTGTTTAAGATCGCCTTGCGGCGATGAGATCATATCGGTGCGAATTTTACGACGCTGCGATGAAAATGCGTTTTTGCCATCGCCTCGTGTAAATTCTGCAGGTTTATTGCTCGGCAAGTTTGAGCCCAGATAAGCTATGGTATGAGCCGGATTGAAAAACCCAGTTTTGCCGTTGTTCAATACGCCTTTCCACATTGTGTTGTTACTTGCTTTGTCGAGAACAGTGATGACGTCACCCTGACGATACATCAGTTGTCCAACTTCGTTGCAGTCCTGCACCGCTTGAACTTGTTCGGGTTTTAAATCGGGAAGCAGATTGATGAGTTCAGAAAATTTCGGACGTTTTGCTGGTTCGTGTTGCCAGCATTGAAGCATCAAAGTGAAATAATCCTTGGGACAGCATTCGGGCTGTTCAAGACGTTGGAAGTTCGGTTCGTCAATGGCTTCGAGAATTTGATGACCAGTTAGTGCCGCCCAAGGCTGAAAACCGTAACTGAACATTTCCCAGAGAGTTACGCCGTAGGCCCAAACGTCGCTTGCTGATGTAAATTTCAAATAGGAAATACATTCGGGTGCACACCAGGCTGTAAAATTAAAATTGAAATACGTTATCCAAAATAACTGAACTGAAAATTGAATAAGTAATAAACTTCATTCTTTATTATTCATTGATTCAAGACAAAGTACTAATTGTTCTATGACATTTGACGAGTTTAAAAGTATTGTCGTGTTGTTTAACTTTATTGACTTTTCGTACACTTACAAAGATGTATTGATTTGTCTGTCGGTGAATTGCAAATTTAAATCTCACTAATGCTTTTAAAATGTTTGAATGGTAATCGATATTTAACGACAATTTAAGAGATATTTGTACACGTCAGGCATTTTAAACTTTATTAAAATTAAAATAACGATGTACGAATGTATATATTTACGGCAAAACATAAAACAATATTGATTTTTTAAAATATTTTAAAGTATTTTCTTTCATGCTGAACCAATTAATATATATCTTACCAATCGGAAGTTTGAGATTGACGTTAAAATTGGTTTGATAATAATCCTTGCCAACCCCCAATGCCCTCGAGAGTCCAAAGTCCGATATCTTGACTTTGTTCTTCGAAAACACCAAAATATTTCTTGCCGCAAGATCACGATGTATCAATCTTTTTGCCTCGAGATACTGCATTCCATCTGCAATTTGTACTGCAAAATCGCACAACGAAGAAACCGGAAAACTTGCACGTAAACTCGGCTCTTTCAGACACTCAAGCAGTGATCTTAATGGCGCTAATTCCGTTACAAGCATCAACGAATTTGTGTCCAAAACAACGCCATACAATCTGACAATGTGTTCGTGATCGATTGTGTGCATAATTGCGGCTTCTTTTAAGAATTCAATTGGATTGTTTTGCATGCGCTCGCGTGACAAACACTTGATTGCAACCTGTATTCGTTCGCCATCGTTCGTCCAGACGCCCTGTTGAACGACCCCGAATTCGCCGGTGCCCAATTCTTTATTGACAATTATCGCATCCGCGGGAATCATGTGCTTGTTCGGAACACGAATTGGCGGACGCTCCGGTCGCTCTTCCGATAAGATGCTCAGAGTATCCGGAATGTTTTCCTCACGTTTCGACAACAGCATCTTTTTGAACTTTGACAAGTAATTTTGCGGAAAATGCTTTTGAAAATATTTTTTCAGACGACGCATTTCCGGTTTACTCATTCCAATTGTCGTCAAATCTTCCTCTGTTACGTATTTTAGTTGAGCGGTGTTTTGTACTTTCAGGTCACCTAAAAGTTTTTATATTGATAGTTTATAATTTTATTATTACGAAGTTTAATTTATATTTATAAATGGCAGTATACTTCATTTAATCGTAAATTTCAAGAGAGATTTCATTTCTACATACCTCTGATGCCTGAATAATACTGCTGTAGCTCCGCCTCCATGAGAAACTCATAGAGTCCGGGTCCATTGTTTCGTGAAAAGCTGCTGTGAATATCTGTAAATTGAGAAATACTTTAAATAAGAAAAAGACGAACTTGAATAAAAAATTTCGAATTAAATTAAATTGCAAAAAATATATCATCAAACAATAAGAATAAATATCATATATGAAAAATACTGTTTAAACTAAATAAATTATAAAAAACTAGTTTTATAAATTACTAAGTTAAATTTTATATTAAATATATAATGAATGACTTCGTAATAGTTATAAATTAGTGCGGTACTTTAGTAGTTCGTTTGATATATCTTCATTAAAAATATCTCACGGAAGATAAAAAGTTCTATTCTTAATTATATATATTCTACAATGTAGCAGACATGATATGATGTTAGAAGAAAGTGATATCAATGTCACGAAACCTTATATATACAAGCATGAAATTGTGCATATAGCTAAGCAATACCATTAATAGAAATATATGTCAAATTTCAATTCAGCAAATTTTTCTTTTTAATGAAACATTTCCAAAAGTTTTATTGAATAAATGATAACTAAAGAAACTAATTAAACATTATGTATATAATACATATATAATTATAATTATATAATTATATTAAAGGAAACTTTATTTAAATATAAAGTAAACTTTACTGACAAGTAATGAAATTTAACAGAAAAATGTCAAATAAATGTCAAATAATTTACCTTAAAATACAGATTAAAAGTGAAGAAAAAAACAAATACTATAGCATTTCATTTAAATTAACTTATCACAATGAATAACAAGTAAACATAATTATCCATTTCATCAACCAATACGATTACATCGTTAAACAAACTAATTAACGGGGAACAATTAATGTTTATTAAACATTTCCTTTCATAAATATTTCTAAATGCTTAACTTCAAGAACTAGCAAAAAATCATATTTTTTATTTAAACAAACATTAAAAAATCATAAAAACTAAAAATAAAATGGTCTTTCTCATAATTATACATTGTTTGACTCTACTTAGTATAATTATAAACACAATAATCCGACAAACTTCGGTATGTTGATTATTCAAAGCTGAATCATTGAAAGATAATTTGACATTGTCTGACAAACTGTAACCATTTGATTTAATCAGTCGCACAAATTTCGTCCGACCATAATAATTATCATACATTAATGTTTCAAAAACTCGTCTACATAAATTGTTTTTGACAATCAAGCGAATGAATTAAACAACAAAGAACAAGCGTCAAATATTGCAAATTATGCTTCAACTCAAGAAGAGAAAGGAAAAGTGCTCCATTTTTACAGACTAACATCAAGCCATTGCTTTATATAAACTAATAACTCCAGCTTTGAATGTAAAGCATAATAATAAATAAATAACGTATGCAAGCATTTATACAAACACAAACAAAATCCAAAAGCAAAATAAAAAAAGAGAAATGAAGAAGGCAAAGCAAAAGAATAAAGGAAGGAAGAATAATGGCAAAAAGTATTTGCAAAATGAGCAGAAACAATAAGGCACGCCCAGGAACGGCACTCGTAAATAGAGTGCGATTTATAAATAAAATGTAGGACGATGACTCGAGTGCGTTCGTTCGTACTCTCACCCATGATTTCGTAATGTCTGGAGGAGGCGACGTGAAAATCCCCGGCGTCCTTTATTGTCGCCGAACTAAACCAAATCCCGGTTGTTTTCCAGCTTCCGTGTGCAAATTCTTAGTCTTGCTTCGTTTAGTCACATCTTTTCGTCAAACACTCAAGAGCTACGCCGACGACTGAGTTTGAGATCTCAGCGACGATGAAATCACGGCGCGGAGATTTCGCGAGAGATTCACGTTGAACAAGCAAAAGAGAGAGATTGAAAGAACAAGAGAGAAGGAGAAGTTGGACAAAGAGAGGAACGGAAAGCAAATGAAATGAAGACAAATTGGGGAAAAAACAAGTGGAAAGAAAAGTCGTCGACGAAGGAACTCGTCAGACACGTCGCTCAAACATCACCGATCACTGGCAACGTGAAATCTGAGCTCATTGACAAGTTAATGCAAAGAAAGATAGAGAGAAAGAGAGATAGAGACGAAGGAAAAGAGAGAGAAGGAGAGTACAACGCAACGTAAATCAGTGTGCGAGAGATGCTGCGGCGGCACCAGCACCAATCCCCGAGAGCGTTTTTTAAATTGTTTCGCGACGGGGAAGCACACACGCAGCCGCGGAACAGCCACGCGGCGACGTCACTGACCGGCTGCAACGAAGCGCCAAATGTGAATGCGTATGATTCGAATAAGTTATGATTATGATATGTTTAATGGTGTGGTCAGAGAAAAATATAAGCTGAAAAAGAAATAAAATGATGAGTTTTATTATTTGATTTTCTTTTTAATATTTTGTTGAGATACAGAATTTGAGTTTTGTTTGAGATTTCAAGAAGAATAGATTAAGTTAATGAATGGAGAAAATTAAAATGAATCATTTTGGAGTCACGTTTTGTCGAAGTTGAATCACTTCATAGAGATTCCACTGCTATGTTAATTTAAAGTAATATTCATTATTTTAGTTGAGTAGTAAATTCAGACTTTAGTATTTAATGTGAATATGATTAATTTTTTATTGTTTTGAATCTTAGTTTGTATTTTAATTAATAAATAATTTATATTTGAAATTTTTCATAAAAAACAAGTGAACATTTTTATAATTAAATAATAAGGATTAAAAGGACTAACAATTTCACTTTTGCTGTGCTGCGAATAAAAACTGAATGAATATTGAACTGATATGATGTAAAATGACAACATCCAACGTTTGTATAAAAATAAATTTTAATTACTTATTCAGTGTTTCATGTAATTTTATGTAACATAATTGTTCTTTAAAATTAGTATTTCTTTAAATAACAGACAATAATGACAGTTCTTCATATTATACTAATTTTATACACTAAGTTCAAATATTTGTTTAATCTATAGCTGCAACTTTTGTAATTAATAATAATCAAAGTAATATAGGATAACGTATTATGAATTACATTTTCTAATAAATAAACCCGTTTTCATTTGGAAACTTTTATTTCTTTTAAAAATGTTAAAAAAACATTCTGAATTATCTAACAAAATTACTTAAAACATAAGAAAAAAAAATAAACAAAACCAAAGCTGCCAAGAAATTTTCACATATAAAATTACGAATAATTATTTTCTAATCACTTTCCAATCACAAAAATTGTTATTTACTACAACATCCACCTCATCATCCTCTTCAAACTTTCTCTACTCACATTGTTTCAACATCCTCAACCTCAACAATTATTCCTCCACTGTTCTTCTATTTTCCACAAAGATTTTTATCTAAAAAACACATACAAACAAGCACACACAAATTATAAAAACATCATAGAAAATAACTGACTCAAACTTAAAAAAAAAACAAACAAACAAAATTTCAGTACAAAAAATCTCTCTTCACCGTCAGTTTTCAGCCTAGGTATGAATTCATGAATGAAGTTCGCGCCGAATAGTATATAAAGCAGAAAAAGCGTTGCTCGGCATTAGAAAGATAGTCAACATAAATGAAGTTGGCGCCGAATTGACATAATTCGGAATTTACTTTTATCCGAATAAATGTGACTCGTAAAAAAATAAATTTGTGCAGAATAAATATGTATGACATAAAGTACGTGGAACTGAAAGATTGAATAACCGAACTAAAAATATGAAGCATAATAAACTTTGAGCCGAACGTATTTAAAACAGAACTTATACGAATCCGAATGAGAAATGCTTTAGGCGAGTTTTCATTTCAACTTCATTCATGTTGACATGAACTTCATTCGCGAATTCATATCCAGCCCGATGCAGTAAGTACAGTATGATGAAGGTATGCCTGGTCTGTTTGCGTCTTTGTTTAACTTATTCGTTGAATCAAAGTTAAAATGAAACATAACATATCGAAAAGACCAGGCATATTCTCATCATACTGTATATGCGAAAACTTTCTATCTTTGCCACAATTTAAGGATATTTTCTTCCTTTTTCATATCACATCCCTTTTGATTGGTAATATGAAATTGGTATTCGGTAAATCAGAAGTTTTCATAATAAAAAAGGACATACTTATGTGAGTTAAATTGTCTGTCCTTTTTTATTATGAAAACTTCTGATTTACCGAATACGCCAATTATTTTATATTAATAAAGGACAGACTTATGTAGAGTAAATTGTCTGTCCTTTATTAACCCGTAAGTGGACGCGTATATTTCTGTTTTTTGAATATAATTATATTTTATAATATAATTAATTCAATTTCCACATTTTAAATGTTACATATATATTCGCCTTATATTTAAAGGTGAGTTATCATGGGCAACAAATTGTTGACATGCATTGCCAAACGTTGATCCACGGTTAACTTCAGATGTTGCGCGCCTTTGCTCAATGTTGCCGGCTGTTGTCAGCTGTATTTGCAACAAATAAATACAAGCAGCAACACTTTGCATGCGAAAAGTGTACATGGTTCCCCCGGGAGTTTTAAAATTCAATTTATTTATTCTTTTTTTTAATAAATTGAAAATTTTTTATTTAAAGAATAAATCAATATGAATAATAAAAAACGAAAACATATTGTTCTTGCTGCATGTGCTATATTATTAACAGAGGATGATGATAAACGTGAATATTTTATTTTGCGTTGCTTTATTCTTTATAATATTGAAATGTTGTAATTTCTTTATTTAATAAAAATAAAAAATGTATTTTTCGTGATTATAAATGACTTTAAGGAATTTTATATTATATTATATAAAACAAATATATAAAATAAGTAATATAATTACCAAACTACCGTAAAACAGTTAATGAAATTTGAAATTAAATAAAAATAATGCCTATTATAAGTTTAAATTTTACAAGATTCATAAACGAAAAAAATAAATTGAATTTTAAAATTCCCGGGGGAACCATGTACACTTTTCGCATGCAAAGTGTTGCTGCTTATATTTATTTGTTGCAAATACAGCTGACAACAGCCGGCAACATCGAGCAAAGGCGCGCAACATCTGAAGTTAACCGTGGATCAACGTTTGGCAATGCATGTCAACAATTTGTTGCCCATGAAAACGCACCTTAAATTATACTTGATATGTTTGTAATGCCAATTACAAATATTTTGAATGATTTTATAAAATGTTTCATCATAATAATTTTCCATTTCATTAAATTTATTTTTAAAAAACATTTTACATTTGTACTATTTTATGAAATTTATTATATTTTTTTTTAATTTAAAAACATTATTTTATTATTATTTAATATATTTTTCACATTATTTTTTGCAATTTATTTATTTTTACTGATTCATTTTTATGTGTTACCTATTTAAGCAACTGTAAGCTAAATATCCCATGTTCTTACGTGCGATGTTGCCTTTAGTGATGTTGTATTCAGTTTACTACATAAGCTTGCAATGTTTTAGGTGGCGCCCGAAACGTCGACAGCGTACATACACACATGCAATTTTGTGATTGTGTTGTGCCTCTTCGGGGACACATCCAAATGAAAGTACAAACAAATTTTGTGCATGTCATTAGGCTACGTGACTCTAATAATACAGAATACGACGAATAACCGTTGCATCGCGTTTTGTTGTTTTTATAGCAAATTTCAACTTCGACTTTAATCACACTTGTTCCTTTGTCGATGACTAAATTAATGTATAGAGTTGAATTAGTGATAAAGTGTTTTTTTAGTTTCATCATCATTTCTAGATTTTGTACTTATAAGCTGAGAAATAATTTGTTCTTGTGATAGTTGATACAATTTGCTTACATTGTTGGGCATGTACGAAAGATAAAGGCTTACTGGAAAACGCAATAAATTTAGACGAAGGAAATGTTTTAAACGGCGTTAAATAAGGAGCTGTTAATGGTCCAGATTGGAGCCGTCCAGTAACAACGATTGGTTGAGTAATTAAACTTTTCTAATTTGTTTTAATTAATTAAAATGTAAAAATGTACGTAAATAAAATGGCAAAGTTAATTAAAAAAGTCCATAAATTGAAAATGCACTTACTAATTTGTTAATTAATAATTTGCTATTAAATTTAATGAGTTTACTTGATTTTATAACATTTTGATAATAAAATTAGCTTATTAAATAAAAATGTGCGTTTTTCATACTTATGAAATTTTGTTAAATAAATAATTACATGATTTATGCAATACGATAACAAAAATAACAAGTACTGTGGGTGTAACTTTTAGGTTATGACTATAGTAGAAGGATTAGTTTCGCTTCGTCTATCAGACATAAAACTTGTTTTCTATTGCTTCATTTATGATATACCACTATTCTCGCGATAGCATATTGTATTTTCTCGTATATAATAATATGTTTTTAGAGAATAAAAGTTATCATTTTATAATTATTAATTATTATGTTTAAGCTTTGATTAATTAAATAAACTGAAGAATAATTAGTCGAGAAAGTAAATGATTGAATCGTTTTTAATATAAACAGAAAATGGAATCATCGAAGACATCATCGGGCTCTGGTAATGCTCCTTCAAGTAATATCAACAGTGGTAACAATTCATCGTCGGGTGACAATAGCGACGTTTATGAATTCAAAAGCACAAAAGACACGTCAAGTTCAAATTCGTCACCTACTCCTGGATCTGAAAAAGACAAGGATAACTCAAAGTCTTCCAGTAATCAAAATCAGGGATCTTCAAATTTGTCGGGCAGTGGGAGCTCAATGAATAATCCGTCGGACGCTAATGGAACAGATGATGCAACTGTGTCGCCATCGCCTTCCACTAAACGTTCATTCGAGCCAGAGAATGAGGAATTGGATGATGAAAATCGTAAAAAGAAACGCAAAGACAGCGATAATTCAAAGGAAAACACAAAGGGCACTACTTCAGGTAGACAAGGCGTGGGAAGAAATACAACTGGAACTGGAGAAAAAGTATGAATTGTTCAAAATAAAAATAATTCTTTTAAATAAAATAATAATAATTAATAATAAAATTTTATTTTTTGAAAACAGTGTACGAAATCAGGCAAACAAATTAACAGTGCAACATCGGGAAAGAACAATCAGTCATCAAGTTCAATAGCGAGCGACAGAAAAAGTCCGAGTACTTCAACTGCGAGTAGTCCCAAGCCTAATAACACCAACACGTCTTCGACCGGAGGCTCCAAAGCCTCAACGGCTATATCAAACACCGAGTCGGATACTGAAGACGATCGTTCGAAAAATTTGGATTCATCCCTAGCACCGAAAGTACCACCGTTAAAAATTGTCATTCCACCGTGTTCAACGTCCGAGCAAGAACAGGGTAATCGTAACGGAAAGAGCACGTCAAACCGGGGCCATCAGTTACCATACGTTGTGCCGAGTTCAAACAGCAATGACTCAACGGATAAGGATCAAGCTCAAGCGACAAGTGGTACAACCAGTCCTACGGATGTTGCCAATAATTCTAAAACTGAAGATAATAAAAAAGATACTGGCAGTGAGGAACGAACAACGCATCATCAACGAGTTTTACGTAGTTCACATAGGTTGTTCATATATATAATATTTATTTATTATTAAAACTTGATATTAAAATGTCTAAATAAAATATCGACAACTTTTATAGTTTATAAATGAAACACTAAATAAATAATCAATATATATTGAAATTGTAGATCTGGAAATGGAGGAAATGGTTCGTCAAATTCAAAAGACACGTCTTCCGGAAATTCAGGAAATGCCAACTACTCGAACGCATCTCCGTTGCCATCAGCGTCCACTGATCGATCAAACAATTCATCGCCGCAACAGATGCGTCACAATTCGCCCGCGCCTGAATCAACGTACGAGTCGAACAGTAAATCCACGTTGGAAAATTCAAATAGCAACTCGAATTCTAAAACCGGCTCATCCACGGACAAGGTGGATAAGAATACAGAAGGCAGCGGTGGCAAGAATCAAAAAGACAACAATGACAACACTGACGCCGCGTCTTCGAATACGTCGAACACGGGATCGACGGCAACAACACCTGCATCCAATGTGCAGTTGCATCCGCGAAAACGAAAAATGAAACCCAACAAGGAGGCACAACAGGCCGCGGCTTCGGCGGCGGCTAATGACGCCGCGGAATCGAGCAGCAGTGGACCGGAAATTCATCCGCATGATCAACCGATCACAAATTGTGTTCAGTTGTTTTTGAATATCAGAAAACAGGTTATTATTTGTATATTAAAATAACTCGCATAAACTGTTAATTAATTATTTTTCCTTACATATTATTTTTTTAATAATAAAAATGTTAATTCACAGATTGATAGACGTAGAAAAGGCCTTTTTCTGGTACAGCCAAAGCCACCTCAGGGATTTAAAGATTATCTAATGAATCGATGCACATATGTTTTGGCTGGAAATGCAAAAGAACCAATTATTAATCCGCCAGTGGGACTGCCAGATGGAATGAAAGAAACGTACATCGAACAGGAAAAGCAGAGACACCGATTAAGAATGCAGCATGTCGTGGAAAAGGAGAAGCTGGTATTATCGGTTGAGCAGGAAATTTTACGAGTACATTCACGAGCAGCAAGAGCTCTCGCCAATCAAGCGGTACCATTTTCGGCCTGTACGATATTAAAAGATGAAGAGGTTTATAATGTAATTACACCTGAGCAGGAAGAAAAAGATCGCAATGCGAGAAGCAGATACAATGGGCGATTATTTTTAAGCTGGCTTCAAGATGTTGATGATAAATGGGAAAAGATTAAGGTAAAGATTTGCTGTGTATCAAATATTTGAATATAATGTAGTATTTAAATATTAATATATTGATTTTATTTTGAACTTAACTTATAGGAAGCTATGTTACTAAGACATCATAAAGAAGCTGAAGCTTTGCATGCCGTACAACGTATGGATTGGGAATGGAAGCTCAAAGAAGTAGGTCTTTGCGAATTCAAAGCCACTCCGCAAATAGACGACATTTATGTGCCGAAAGTTCACGTATCTGATGACTTTGACCTGCTGCCTGCCTAATTTTCCAACTTACAAGAAACATAACGAAGTAAAACCGTTAAAGTGCAATAATCTTATCTAAAGTCATGGAATCAATTTTTTGGTTTTAAAATTGTACCGAAAAAATGGAACTGAATTAGAGAAAGAAAATAAGTAATGCACAAGAATATTTTTAACAACAATCAAATATTTTCGTTATTTTTACTATAAATTTCTTTTAGAATTTTAGACGAAATTGTTTATTTCTTAAAGTGGAAAATTCGTAAACTTGATAATCTGAGATTCTCTTGAAATTTGGCGAAAACATTTCTATATGTTACCTATTTAATTTTTGAGATAATTGATTTTGAATTTGCAACTTTCTATTCTACCAATTAACGATATAAGAAAAAATGGAAACTCAAAATTAATTATCTCGAAAACTAGATAGGTAACAAATGTTGAAAATATCATGTATTCCACCTTAGAAATTGTTTATCTTTTTTTTATATTTTATTCGTAAGTTTTACAATTTTAAAAATTAAATAATATCTATGACTTTATATATGATTTGTCATTTTATCAGTAAAAAAGAAATAGTTTTTGAGAAATCAATGTTTCGCTGTTCAAATATATAAAAGAAAATTGTAACAGTATTTTAGTCGCCATGTTTGTTTGATAAATATATACATCTGTAATAATGTTAATGTTTTCGTATGATTACGATTGAATCAACCAAGAGTCAAATTCTTCGAGTCCTAAGTAAGGACTACATTTTTCTATAAGCTGTGATCTTATATTAAAAAAAGTAATTGTTAGATTACTTTAGAGAAACACGAAGGCTGCATTTTTAATTCCTACGCCGGCAATACGACGGCTCTTGACTTATATAGGTTTTAATTTCTTTCTATTAACTAGTTTTTTGAATGTATTCGGTCTTTGGAATTGCACAATGCAATAATTCGTAACTCCCAGTTCTGTAAATGTAAAGCGATTGTATTAATAAAGAATATTAATACCTTGAACATATTATTTTTTTCTTTTATAAAATAATTAATACATAACAAATGTTATTCTATTTTATCAATTAATAATTATTTCATTATTTAATGTTAATAAAATAGACTAATATCGATTTATCTTAAAATTCAATGTCTTGGCATAATATCACCTAACCGCGATATTCTAAGATTCTTAAAGTAGCGCTAACTTTCAGATATCATCTACTTATACTAGGTTAAAACTCCGTGGATTTTACTTTTATAATATTTATAATTTTAAACCTATCAAACTTAAACGGAGATTGTCATTAACACTTGTAAGTTTTGATATGTAAATTCACGTAAACTTCAGACGACCAATAAGATTTTATTTTATCATATCAACAATGCTTTATATTGAATATTTTAATAAAATTTTAATACAAAAATTTTAATAAAAAAAAGAAGAGATAAAATTAATAGGAGTACGTTAAAACGCGTTTCGCACGATCCGTGGTTTTTATTTCGTTATTTTGTTAATCACATTCTTTTTTTAATGTTAAACCTGTCAAACTGTGAATATGTCATTGCGCTTTTTGAACAGAAATACTTTGACGCATATAGGAACCAACTTCATACTCTCACCGATGGATGACAAGTTATGCCAACTGACATGGTATTGAACGGATTTAAGATTAGAACGGATTAGATTCGTCTTGATCGAATAGTTTGGTCTTGCACGGAATAGATTCGTTAATTTGTTGATTGATTGAAGAGATGCATATATTTATTAAAATTAATTTCAAAAATTATATCAAAGCTACATATAGTTATGAAATTAACTTAATTTTTAAATTGTTTATTTATAAAAAGGAAACATTATTTAATTTGCTACTTAAGTGATTATTATTATTTTTTTTAAAGAAATGTCGCTTTGATACAATTTTTATTATTTTCGTTTTTTATCCTCTGTAACTTTTTTGTTTTGTCAATCAGACAATCAGAGTACAAATAGATTATGACACGCCTCCAGTTGGTTAATGTGACTATTCACCCTCCAGCCAACTTTTTTATAATGAAAACTTCATCATACTCTCACCAACTTCATTAATATGGATGGATGGATGGAGATTTAATTTTTTGATTATTTTGGACTTAAGGTGATTCTTCAAATATATAAGAGTAACAAGGATAGAGCTAATAGTGTCGCTATTAGTGAAAAAGAGAAGCAGCGAATTCGGCTGAAGAATCACCTTAAGGTGATTCTTCAGCTATGTAAGAGCAAAAAAGATAGAGCTAATGGTGACTCCATTAGCTGAAAAGAGCAGTGA
>JABFPJ010002633.1:0-18806 GCA_022817425.1 Gryon sp. ZL-2020
AAATATTGATGAATTTTTACTAAGTTGCTCAGTACATTTTAACCTAACCCATATTTCACGCTGTCATACTTTAACTAACAAAGAAACAACGTTACCGACAGTCAGTCGAGTTAGCCGCGACCGTAAAGTATCTCGATATCTCATTAGGAAACAGCAGATACCGAGTTCGAAACTCAGAGAGGGAGTTTTTTTAAATCTTGAATTCTATTTTACGAAATGAAAATAGTAAAATTTACTTAAAATTCCACTGTCACACAATTACTCGTATTCTCAGTAATATTTACTTACCTATTTCTATGCGTGTAGTACCTAATAACGAGAAGGATGTTAAATTAAGTTAAAGGTGGAAAGGATGTTAAATAAAAAACAATACAGATGGAAATTGTTGAATTTAATAACTTGTCTCGAAGATTTTTTACTTAAACAATTTTACTTTTACAACGTAATTTATAAATAATAAAACAAAATTATATAAACATTGATTTTAATGAATTTTATAATTTGATTTCACATATATTTTCATATTTTTATAAAAATGTTCTGAAATATTAATTTTTGTAACGAACTTGGAAATATCGTTTTTTTTCCTCTTGGAAAAAAAGTGAAATATTAATCCCAAAAGAGTTTCCGCATATGATTGAATAAGGAAAAAAGATAAAATAAAAACTATTTAATCTAAAATGCAGAAATAAAAGAAATGCGCAATACCGAGGATCGGTTTGGGGATCCACGCAGTTAATAATTATTCTGCAGCGGGACAATTAACTTTTTGTTGTGGGCAGGGCTTCGCGTTTGTACGCTACTCTATGATTTTGCAGACTGTATCGCAAAAATAATAACGTCTGAAAATTTGACCAAACTGTTTGACGTAGCTAGATTGAAATAAAAATCGATAATAACTTTAGTATATTTAAATTTATTTTACCTAACCTTCTTAGAATAAATGGCATTATTAATATTTTATTATAGAAATTTATGATTTCAATTAATATTTTATTTTAATAATTCGTATAACAAAAAGTTAAAATTACAATACTTTTTGCAGCTTAACTAATTCACATCACAAATGAAATTTTTTTTCAAATTAGAAAGTTATTCCAGCCTCAATTTTTTCTGTTCAGAATAAAAAGTAAATCTAAAGACACACATTCACGTCGATTCTGTTAAAAAGCAAATTGCAGTTTCATCATAAGTATTCATAATGAATTGAAAATTCATTTACGAGTAGTTTGGAAAATTGCATTAATGAAAGGGGCAGCGCGCATGTACCCGAATATCTGTACAAATTTCCATAATATTTGTGCATTATTATAAGTACATATTTTAATAACGATTGGGTTGAGTCGATAAGATTATCATATTAATATTAATCGACAGCAGTGCCGCGCGATTATGTAAAAATGGTAAGTGTAGAAGGCAGACAGTGATCTGTCGAATCGCGTGTGGCGGCGGCGTCGAAAGAAAGAGTGATTTTGGGTCGCCGCGTCGACGCATGTGTCCGCAGGTGGAAGAAAAAAAATAAAGGACAAAATAAGACACAAAGACGAAAACAAAGAAGAAGAAGAAGAAGACGAAGCAGAAGAAGAAAAGGATGAGTATTATATGCAGTCGGACGCAGAAACGGACGAATGCTTTTGTTTTCCAAATGAGTGCTGCGCTCAGACCTCAGCGGCCTTTTGTGGGTCGGGGTGGCGTTTCATCGTTTCCTTTTCTATTTTTCTTCTTCGTCTTTTCAAGTTTCTTCTTCTTCTTTGCTTTTGGCAGGAGACGAATCGGAGCTAACTTCTTTTGGGGGTCAAAGAACCTTGCCGAAACACACAAAGACCAACCGACGACTCGGCCGAACTTCAAGGGTTGACAATCACCTGACATTTTTTGCAAATATATACATACAGAAATCCAAAGAACAACACCGCGTTGAGCTTTAACCCTAATTAGAGATGTTTTGGGTGCAGCTAACTTGTTGAAATGTCTATTAACATTCTACAGGACGTTTAAGCTAATCAGACATATCGATATTCTTATTCATTTATTCTTATCACTTTATTGTATGTAACACACTTAAAATTTGTAATTAAACAAGATAATCATATATAAGATGTTTATTTATAATTCTATATTTATACAATTTTATTTTACTTGTACACATTCTGTGTCACAAAGTTTATGAAAAAATTTAAGTAAATCAGGTTTGTTATTTACAATTAACAAATAAGGTTACAGTGAATCTCATTTCCAATTTATGAACAATATGTAAATAAAAGTTTCATAGTTAAGGGGTCTTTCTGTTTTTTTGTGAAAAAATTAACCCAAAGTTTAAGAGTGGGTTTACAAAAAACTAGAAAGTTCTAATGTAATGAAAAAGTTCTAAGGTTCTCAAATTTTCACAGTAGTTTATTTACATATCGAAGATCATAAAACCATTATAAAATCTGAAAAAATGCACGTACACAGGTGGCGCTAGTGCTCTTTCTCAGTTGGGAAATTTTCGGACTGCTGTATTGATCTAAAAGTAATGAAAATTTGCAAGTTATCTTTAGACTTATGTGGGGAACATGACGTCATCGAAATTCGAAAATTTTCCAATTTTTCGATAAAAAAACAAAAATAACTATTTTTTACCCTTTTTTTGCTGAAAATTATTAATAACTTGACTTGATAAGCAATAAACGAATTTGAAAAAAGGCTTCTTCATGTTCCCCACACAAGTCTAAAGATAATATTTGCAAATTTTCATTACTTTTAGGTCATTACAGCAATCACTCACTTATTATGTGAGTGATTGTCTTTTATATATAAATGTGAGATATGTCTCTTCGATATATAAATAAACTTCTGTGAAAATTTCAGATCATTACAATTTCTAGTTTTTTGTTAATCCACTATTAAATTTTTCGTTTCAAAAAAAAACCCTTAGTAAATATAATGCAAGACCCACACGGACGAAAATATATTTCTCAAAATATATTTGAAATATATAATTTCTTGCCGTTTTACGTATAAAAAATATATATTCTATATATTTTTTTATATATTTTATATATATTTTTACACATATATTTTAGAAAATATATAAAAAATATATGCCATTTATATAATTTCTTGCCGGAAATATATTTTTTTCAGGAAAATATATTTTATATATATTTTGAAAATATATTTTCGATCGTGTGGGGATTCATTTAGTATGTTTATACTGGATGATGTTTAACTTTTCAAAGTGAAATCGGAACATTGATTAGTCATTGCGCATTATGTACGAATATGGTACAAACATTAATGTAACTTTTTTTTCCTCAAGATTACATTTAATTTCACACGGTAAAAGTTCTGTTTACTGTTATTAATTTTAATTATATAGTACATACCGCGAAAAAGATTGAAAATATGTGAAAGAAAAAAAAATGTTATGAAACACGTTTATCGCAATTTCTGTCATTTCTATTTTCTATTTTTCATGTAATTATAGATTTTTGCTTTCTATTGACATACGACTCCATTAATCGAACATCGGCTTAATTTCAAATCTTAATTCCGTCACCGATCGTCGCTAAACTGACGCATACTCAACGATCTAAAAGGTATTTTAAATCAGCGTTGGCTGAAGGAATCTCATACTGACGCGGCGCCCAGATAAAAGCATTCCACTATAACCCTCCTTGCAAGCGTCTTTTTTCTTCAACTTTTTTTGCTGCTTTTTTTTCTATCTCTCTTCTACAGAGTCATTCACTACTTGGTCCTGCACAAGCGAATAATCCTCACACGAATACATTGGAAATTTTCTACTTTATTTGCGACTGCGATCGAAGGGCAAGTTCTTTGTCGCGTGCCCTTGCCGGAAATTATTTTGCGAAACTGAACGTAACCTAAAGAAATGATTCAAATATGCCGACAATCGTTATAGAATCGCATACTTTGATACCAAGCATTTTAACGAACTTAATTTAGCGCGATGGATCATTTCTGTTTTAACCAATACAATAAAACTCATTTATTGTAACAAATGTCTTCGTAACAAATGCTTGCTAAAAAGGTTACTTATTCTTAGATAGAGAAATATGAATAAGAAAAAAGTCAAATAAATATTCGAATTATATTGATAAAAATGAAATGTTTTTTTGTGCAAAACCAATTAATAAATAAATGCAATTTATTTAAATAGACTTAGTATTCTGTACAAAGTATTATTTATTCTGTACAAAATATAGTATTCTGTACAAAATATTATTTATTATTATTATTAAAGTATTGTTTAATTTAATTAATTTAATTAAACAATAAAATTGTTTTATTAAATTTAAAGAAAGTTTCATATCCCAGTGAAAAGACGATCTAAAGAAAACACGAGAATAATATCTGAAATTGCCGAACATTGACTAGAAGCCGAAACATCAACGCCTTAGGCTATAACGCTAGGATTAGAAGTTTGTTTTCCATCCCCAAGCGCACAAGCAATCACTTCAGCAGCTCTTCGAACTTTTAATCCTTAACCCTTTACCCGTTTATCGAATCTTCAACCATCAAATCAAATTATAAAAATCACCGAGATTATGATTAATATGTTTTGAATAATTAGACAAACAAATTCTGAAGGTTCTTTTCTTCTCTTTCTTTATAATTTGTAAACAATGTACATTCAAGATTGCACAAGCTATTTAATTATACATACGATCAAAAACTGTAATTGTATTGAAATATACTTTCAAATTGTAAGTTGATTGTCAGGTCTCATAACATCGAAGGTGCCACTTACGAAAACCGCACAGAAGAGATCAAGATAATCGACGCGAAGGGGTGACACCATCCTTGACGAGAAACTCAGTTCGTTCAAAATGTAATACAAGTTTGATAGATTTACATTTCATGACATCATTTTTTCCTGTTTTATGCAATAATAAGAAGACAAATAAGAATAAATAATTACATCGAATTCTTACTTAAAATGCAGACTATTTAAATATATTGATCTAAACGTAATATTATAGAAAGACAATATTAGTCATTTCTTTTCTTTTCATTTACTACTAATGAAATTTAAAGTAAATTAAGTTCCATGTTGACCAAACCACTTAAAGCTAGCAATAACTCACTAATCCGGGTATATTTTGACAACGGAATTGTGGCCACAGGCGTGTGACAACGCAAACGCGATGAAAAATGTAAAAATCCGAAAAAAGCCACGGTTGCGTGACAGTTCAATACATTTTAAATGTGTTCCGGCGCATTTGTGGAACACGCGATAAGCAACCCTCAAAAACTCGGACGAGGAAAAAAGGGGGGTTTTCTTCGCACAAGACGTCCCAATATGCTCGTTATTTATTGTCAGATTTATGGAATAAATGAGTGGCGTGGGACACCCATGTGGTCCTCCCTTCGTCGAAACACAACCACGTTCTACAACGTATTTCATTATTAATATCATTCGAAATGTACTATTTTTGTGTCATACGATGTGTGTATTGAACAACGTAATATCTGATTTCGATAATGACATTGTTTATTCGAAAAAATGACCAGTCACATCTTCGTTGGGTTCTTCAATTACATTTATGTTACGTTATGAAATTTACATTTTCTAACATTATGTAAGCGACATGCAATGTACCTGATAAAAGGAAGAATGATATCAAGTTTTTCATCATCTAATTTTATAGGCAGCCGCATTAAAAGTTAGATAAATTATAAGTAAAGTTTCATTTTTTATAATAAAAAAAAACTTTCACTGATTTGAATTTTAGAAATTAAATTCATTAAAACATTTTAGCAAAATTACATTAATATTGTAAATGTTGCATTCTTCAAATAAAATGTTATTACATGTAATTTAATTTGTGTCATATATAATTTAAGTTATGTGATTGAATATGTAATAACGTGACCCATAAATTGATATAAAATATTTGTTTTGATTTTGGTCGATAGGAATAAAATCGGCAAACCCCCTGCTGAATCGGTGTTGAATCGAGCAGGGAGCACTTGCCAATTAAGGCGGCGTAATGTATGCATCGAGTTTGTCTTGCGGGCTGGTCGCGAAGGAAGATATATAAGGCGATGGTCGAGGGTTTGATTCAACATGAGAAGCCAAGCGCAAAGTTCTCGGTGTCAATTCTCAGAGCAATCTTGCGATGCAGATGAGTGTCCCCTTTCCTCCTATTCCCTCCCCCTTCACTTTCCACCGATGCTTCAATTTTAATCATCCATCCCAATTTCAAATTTAAGAACAATCGACATAAACAGCGAATAATATTGGCTATCATCATATCATTTTCTTCATTAATCCTTTTTTCATACAATAGAGAGCATAAAAATTTGCTAAGTGACCTTTTATGCGAATAGTGTCATAACTGACAAGAAAATGTGTATATATGAAAATGAGAAACAAATTTGAAGGTCAATAGCTGTCAGGATCATTGTGAAATACGATTATTTTTTTTAGGAAAATAGCCGATTTCCACCCTCCGAAGAAATGTATTTAATCTTCTTTTTTCGGCACTTTTTTGGCATTTAAGTAAAGCAAGCTTTTAACGAAACATTTCAACTTTTTATTAAACATTTATTAATCATCAGAGTGACTTTATTTTTCAATTTAATATTTATTGTTTATTAATTTCTTTTCTATTTATACTATTTCATATTACTTATTTTTACTCTTGATTCATATTCATAAATTATGCATTTCCATTTTTGTGCTACAAAAAATAAAACAATTAAATTCAAATAAACAAAATGAATTTCAGAATTTTAATAAACATAAAGAATTATTAAATAATATTTTCATAAATTTGATTGTGATATACTAATTTGTCTAAGTTAAATATATTGTACGTCGTCATGCTGTTTACCGTAAAATGATCATTGATAAAATGTTAAATTAAATTGCAGCATAAATTAAACTGCGAGAAGTTAACTCCAATTCAAATAAATTAATTATGATTTAATTTATCTTTTCGTTATAAATAAAATATAAATTTAATTTATACAATTGCAATTAAAATTTCAATCGGGTATTATTTAAATAAAATATTCATGCCTAAATAATAAATATTCATAATTTTGAAATAATTGTATTCAAAAATTTATTTTCAAATGCAATTATCCTCAACTAAATTATGATACTTAATTCTTAAGCGTACAAAGAATTTTCTAACAAAATGCATGACTAATATACAATGTAAATAACCGGACACAATATTTCATCGGCGTGAAGTATTGCCAACATTCCTTAACACTTTTCTTTGTCACAAAAATGGTCGAAAGATGCGGTCTTGCCTTGTAGTCGCGCAGCTACTTGTTAAGTAACATTACCATAAATTTGCACTTCTATCCACGTGGCATTAGCCTATCAATAGAACTGCGACACGCTTCGATGATCAGATCAATTAAAAAAAAATCTCATTGCAGGGAGACTTTTTCTTTAACTCAAGAATGTGTTACAAAGAAAGAAGAAAAAATGAGAGAAAAAACTTTGAAAAAGAGAATGAGTAATACTTGCCGTTCTGATTATAAAGAAAATTTTGACGACGGTAAAAAAAAGAAAACAGTGTTCCCTTTGAAAGGAATGTTCAATACTTCGTTTAATTAGGAACGTAACACACGAGATAATAGTTCCTTGTTCCTTGACGCTATTAACAAAACAGAGAACGTTCAACGTGGGAGTGAGCGAGAAAACAGAAAAAACGATATTTCCGGCCATTTCACCGTAATTAAAAATGTTGCAATAAAGTCAGGAGGGCCGTTTCAATTCGCGCGCACACAGCTTACTATTTATGTGCTCGCTTCGTCTTTCGTATCCGTACCACGCCCCAAGATTCTATAATTACGCGGTTAATTGCCGAACCTGATGTAAAGTGCAGATAGGGCGCATTAATTGCATCGCTACACTTTTAATCAAATGACATCGAAAGTTCGAAGCTTTATAAACGATGAAATGAAGAGCGAACATAAAGGTGGCAAAAAATGCTTTCCTTCAGTATCATTGTTTGTTAATGATAAAACCTAATTGCTTAATCATAATATGTTATGATAATAAATATGAATAGAAATTGATTACACTAATTTTTATCATATGTACATAAAAGTGATCTGATAAGAGGCAATAAATTTACGAGAAGGTATAAAAGAAAAGCAGAAAAGGTCTTATAAAAGTGACATTTTTATTCTTCAAACAAATGTATGAATTGTAGGAGTTACGAGACTGTAAAATATTTACAAGTCGGTCTTAATGATTCAGTGAGTACTCGGTGCACTCGATTATTTATGGTCCATTGCTTATGAATAACCGCCCTTACACTCGAAACATACGTCTCGCCCTCAAAGTGAGATTTATGTACATATTTATACACGTGGTGCGTATCTATACAACGGAAGTGATTTCTGCACCTATTTCTCGTTTCTTAAGCTAAAACTGATTAGAAATTATTCATTAAAAAATCTGTCAAATTTATCACTTACAGTGATTGCTTAAAGCAATCCGGTGATTCGTTTAAATAAATGTGACCTTTGACATGATAAGTAAAAATGCGCATTTAAGACAGGGTAAGTTATTCTTCAACATCCGGCAGCTTGAGACTGCGATAAAATAGTGCTGCATTAATAAGATCAAGAAATATGGCACAGAGAATGTGGCACATTTGCGCAGCAATCTTGTACAACGTTATTCTAACTAAACTGTCATAAACGAGAGGAAATGAAAAGAGCTGCTTAATAGCTTATATATGCAAATCCAACGCGACAGATTGGCGAGAAAGCTCTTTGGATGAGAGAAAGCTTGAGGAAGTGCTAAAAAGGGGTGGACCTTAGGTTTGACATTGTAGCCCTTGGCACTTAATCCTTTGGATTAACCTTAGTCAGTTCATAAGAAAAGAAAAAAAAACATGTAAATCTTTGAAACGACAAAAAATATAGCGTTTTTGCAGAGGCATTTAAAGTTTTCAGTTGAAACATTTGGACATAGCAAATTAATGTTGATAAAATATTGCATTTTCTACTCTAAAACAGTATCTTATATTAAGTTAATGTGATTAGCGAAGTTATGAGATGAAATAAATGATATACACAAGTTGTCGCCTTTGCAATGTGGAGTCTCGTGAGACGTAATTAAACTGGGCCACGACCCTCATGGAAGAAGGATGACTCCTCAATCCGACTTCTTGATCCAATTAACGTGGCGAAATTATCTGCGGCTTCTCGTCATTGCCAGGCGACTCAAGTTTGCTTCACCTTAAACAATTTCATTTGCATAGTAAATAATCAAACAATTCCCTTTGACATTTAAATTGCCACACTTGGATAACTTGAATACGCCCGGTCGGTTCTTCTTTTGTATCTGTGGTCTCTAATCTTGTACTTTTATGCTGGAGTAACGAACTGTCTTTAAAAATGTTATTGATTTTTTTCTGACGTTCAGTAAGAAAAACTTGTCTAATTTCATTATATTTTGATACAAAGTTTTGCTTTTAAAAGTATATCATTAAATAAAATAATAATAATAAATAATTACTCTATAGATGAATAATGCAGCTTGCTAATTGTTTTTCATCTGAATCACTAGGCAAAATAAGTATAAAAAAAAGATAACTCAAAGTTGGAGTATATATGATACAATCATCGGGCAAATTACGTTTGAAACTTAAATTGAATGAGACGGAATGAAGCGCGCCCAATTCAACAGAATAACAATTCAGACGCATTGAAGTTACGTCGATACAATTGAATGCTGATCCATCGTTGTTGGTCGGCAATTCCTATGTATGAGATTCGCGTAAGTATCCCACTTGCAGCGGCATATCATACGATTCTGAAAATAACGCCTTTATTGGCTCCTTTGGCTGGCCACGCACGATCTCGACCACCTGGATGATACTTCAAGCAAAAGACCGAAATGGTTCAAACGCTATTCTGTCGGACAATGATCTAAATCGAGGGTACATATGTGCTTCTTGGTGGATAAAACTGTGAGGGCAAATGGATTGACCGAATGGCAACAAACTCGAAGGGTGGTTCAATTCGTGAGAGAAACTCGGTGTCATTATGCAAAGTAGATGGTCAGTTTGGTAATCCGGCCAAAAGTCGGCGCATTTCTGACATCTTGCGACGTACGCCCGATGGTACGCAAAGTCTGATTGATGTGCCTTGTTATTGAAAACAATATCGGGGATAAGCATGGATCCGTACAGCTCTTTATGGACACGCGGCAGACGTTTGCTTCATTCACTTGGTCCAATTTTTTGTCCTCTAAATTGTACTGGACCACAAGTTTCTGTCTTTTATGAACTTCAATAAAGCGTTAACGTTGGATGATTTATTTTAGAATATATTGTATATAATAAATAGCTAGATGAAGTTAACGTGGAAATGAACTGGGTAAAATTGTAAGTTATTTTTATTTCTATGTGTGCCGTTGCTTTTAGATATATTAGGAAGTTTTGGAGTGTAAGTTGGAAGAGATACCACGGACTTAGAGTTACGACGTAACGTAAGAGAGAAATGCTCGTAAAAGAGCTAGTACGATTATGACCCTCGCTCGGCAGTCGTGTGTAACCGATAGTCTCAGCTCACGCGTGGATAAAAACATACGTATACGCATACGAGCTCCATATGGATAATAGTAAATGAGTCTCATAAAATTACAGTGTCAAACACACAAATGTACAAGTGTGATTCTAATAAAAAAAATTAACCCACTGTGTAGGTTTCAATTAAGTCCATTACTGACACATTTTCAGTTATTTCATGAGATCGACAAAAGAAAGTAGTCTACATTTTGAGACATATTATTTTGTTCAAGTTGCAAAATAATGTTTTATTAATTTGGTCACTTCAGTTTATTAAAAGTCGTAAAATCGTAGCCGGAGTTAGTTTATGGCAAAACGCGTTACCGTATCAAACGACAAGGTACGAAAAGTATATAAATGAATCATTTATTGAACATAACCCACGCGGTCAGTTTTATATCGGGATAGTAGAATTTGATCAAACTTGGTTTTGCGTTTACTTGGGGAGCAATAAGTGACCTTCATGTTCCTAATATCTAATTCCCGAAAGCCTCATATGCTTCTGGAACTTATGATTTATTTGTTTATTTGAATGTCTTTAAGCAAAATTCTATCATTATAATTGTTATTTTAAATACATTTTTTAACTTTGATCATTATCTAATTATAAGAGCAGAATGCTCAGAAAATTTGAGATTCTTATGCTTATGATAAGTTGTTAAACAATTTTTACCCAAAAAGTTCATTACAAAATGACCTGTATAATGTTAAATAAAAATTGAACCAAAACATGGCAAAGAATTTCTCAGTTTCGTGGCAAAGTGTCTCCCGAGAGCATTATCTTTATTAAAGATTCAGAATTCGAGCATCTCTTCGCACTCATAACGCCGAGACGGCGAGCAATTCTTTAATTTGTTTAAGCGACGAGCGAGACCATCCGCGTTCCTCTAGTGTGCCCATTATCTGTACGTTCCTTGTCCTTTTGTTGAATGAAAAACAAGACGCGACACCAAGAAACATAAAATTCCCATAAAAATGTTCCTTCTCGTCATGATCCCAACGATGGTAAAAAGCTTCAATTTCTTCCATTCAGATATTTTTCTCTTTTTATAGCTCAATCGAAAGTTTTTTATTAATATTATATCGCAAATTATTGACTTATTTAAATCATTATTTTATTTGTCCAACATTTTATAATTTGTATCCAAATTTTCAAACTTTCTCACACTTTAAAAAAATAATTAAAAATTTTCTACTAGTTCATAAGTTCACATTCTCATCTTAGATCATAGATTTAAAACGTCAGTTTGAACCATGTTGAATCGTAGAAGGTGCAGTACATATGATTATCTTTGATAAAAAGAGGGTTTTATAGGGCATAAAGGTTTTTGATAGCGAATGAGACAAATGATCAGTTGTGAAAATCGTTTTGCACAATCGCTTATATCGCACTTTTGAGTTATTGAGAGATGGAATCAGTAAGTGTATAATTATGATGCGCAAAGTGATTCTCTCTTGGTAAGCGTGCTAGGTAGGAACGTAAGTAGGTACATACACGTTGGGGGCAAGCGCGGATGCGAACATCCTCTCGCTCTTTTTCTAGACTCAGCGCTGCTCCGCAAACTCATAAATCTAAAAGCAAATAATTACTCGGTTTAGCTCACAGGCAGATCGCTCTTGTTGATTTAGCTGCGTTCAAAGGTCAGGTGACCCTACGTCGATCGTCAATTTGGCTTCTCGGCTCCTTTCTCTTTGAAGCACGTTTGCACGAATCGAGCAATCATTTAAAATAGATGAAAACAACAGCAATTGTTTAGATTAATGGTGTTAATGAAACAGTTCAAAGATTTATATTCGTTCAATTGTTTTTAGCCATTGGAAAACGATCGTGATCCGAAGCGATCGTTCATTAATATCAGTGTTATGATATATGAGAAACAATATTCATATAATTGGAAAGAAGTTTGTTTCCATTCTTAAAAGGTAAAGCTCAATCTGCAGTGATTTTTCAGAGTTTGCATTATAAGAAATGCGCACGCACTCTCATACATATACCTGGTTTATACATTTATAATTCAATTCCGCGAAAATCAAAATAAATTTTCTTAGATTTCATTTTAATTTAAATTTAGAAAACCACTTATTTATGCATAGTTGATATTTAAAGGAACAACTCTAATATTATAAAATGATAATATTCTTGCTTGTAACACATGTTTTCCATTTTTAATGGTACAATTTAGCTAACTCTTTTTTGAAAAATGACAAATTTTTATTTTATAGACTAGAACGGCAATTGAGTGTAGCCAGTTAGATAGTAGACCATATAGTTATCTTCTATCAAGCGAAGAGAGTTGACTGAACAAGATATTTTTTGTCCTTTGTAGAGCCGCAGTCGCGAATCCTCAGGTGGATGACGCTTCGTGGTATTGCAACTTTTTTTTCTAAGTTTTTACTTTATCTTTGTTGACTATGCGCCGAAATTTAAAAGACTCAGTTTCTGGGAAATCTTCATGCTCATAGTGTAATATTATATTCAATTATGTACTGGTTCTATAAATGAAATAAATAAAAAAAGATGCAAGTAAAGTATAGTTAAAATAAGAATTCTTCACAATTAATTATAAATAAATCCTCATTTAAATTATGTTTAATTTGGAATGAACTTGTATTTAATATTACATAACACGTACTTTCATTTTATTTCTGCAATTTTCGTTATTTTATATATTTTTTAATAATGTATTTTGAATATTTTTTTCGTTCATGTAACATGGTCAAGTTGGTAAAGTACCACAAATGTTGACCTCGACAGTGGCGGTGTTCATTAAACAACTCTCGACTAAAAAAAAAGCTTAGCACGAGGTCCGAAGAAAGGGTGTGTCAGGAAAAAACTGAGAAGAATGCTCAGACGTACTTGAAATGGAGAAGAAATCCACAGAAGAAGCCTCTTAATTGCCACTCGAATGATACACCATGTATGGTGTTATAAGGATTATTTGAACGCAGGCAATCGTATAGACTGCCATTTTTAGATCGAAAGTGTCGTCTTCGAGTGTCGACAGTTTTGTCAACATCTTCATTGAAGTGCTTCTTTTTTCAAGACATCATTATGGAACGTTGTTTTAATTTTTTGATTAATTGTTTCCCTTGTATTAAGTTATTTTATCAGTACAAATTTAACGCCAATAAACTTGCTCATAAACTTTATTCACGAATAAATGTGATAAAATACTGTTTATTATGACGGTTGAAATGTCGACATTTACATATAAAAAGTTGAGAAATACTCAAATTTTCATGTTTATTTCATAAGATGACTTTATTTTTACACAATTAACCAAATCTTATTAGATTTTCTTTTGTATTTATGTTCTACTAGCTGAAGCCCCGGCTTCGCAAAAACCCGGCTGGGCAAAACCTTGTAATCCCTTCCCTATGAGACCGTGTATGCGTCCTGACTAAATCCCTAGTTCCACCTGAGATACTTCTATGGACCCTCTATGGGCTCCCTATGGACACCCTATGAACCTCCTATTACCCCTATGATCTGTCTATGACTTCCTTATGGCATCCCTATAACACTCCCCCCCCCTCGAAATGATGAAGCTATGACATAAAATATTTTTTTTCTAAACATCAAATGTATATATCGCAAATTTATATATCCCATGACAATCTGCAGTATTAAGACTGTATACCCTTAAAATTTGAAGTAAATCGGCTCAGTAGAATTTACACACAAACACAGACAAACAGAGATTGAAATTTATATATTAGTAGGATAGGATTTTATAAATTTACTGCACATTTGACCAGAGCGAAGTCGGCTGACGCAAAAAAATCTCCTCCCCTTATGACGACCTCCCCGTATGACGACCTTCTACTATGACGACCTCCTCCTATAACGAACCCCCATATGACAACCCCCTTTATAAAAATTTTTGTAAAAAAATTTTTTTTTATGCAAATTCAATTTTATATAGCCTACGACACTCAGCAACTGTTGAATAATATACTCTCAATATTTGGATCAAATCGGTAGAATTTGCGTTATGAGGTAATAGACAAATAGACAGACAAATAGACAGACAAACAGACAGACAAACAGACAAACAAACAGACATACAAACAGATATTCAGACAGATAGACAAACAGACAAAACATAGATTGAAATTTATATATTAGTAGGATTATTGAATTTGTTGAATTGACTTAAATGGAAAATTGGAATTGAAGAATTTGCATATTATTATAAAATTACATATGAGATCGCAATTCACATAAGATCTCATTTTCGACGCATAAAGCTGCTTCCTTTTATCTAACAGCATTTTAGTATAAACCACCCTTCGTATACGTAAACCGAGCATAACTTTATGATCCATATACCAAGCGTCTTTGTTTCTTTTACTACAAATATAACGAATAATCTCATAGCCCATGCTAGCAACGAAAATTTTACGCGTTTCTGGCCTTTGGCGCTAATTTTATAACAAAATCAAAAAAGAAAATTATTTTTTGTTTATATTACAAAAAAATGGCGTATAAAATAAAGATTAATTTAATTTGACGAATCTATGATTTAAATGATAATGTAAATGAATTTTGGAAGTAAAAGTTAATTTTTTAATTTATTCTTAATGAGTATTTAATTTACGTGAATTGACGTGACATTCCATTTGAAATTGACGTGTTTTCGAACAAAGTACAATACATGCATCGCGACACGCACGGAATGCGAATTCGTCCGGAACAAAGTGGAACCATGTGTATGCAAATTATATAATAGCCACAATTTCGCATGCTTAATAATTGGCCATTTGTAGCACGTGTCTCGCGGCTAATGTTATGCGAGTATGGGATTGGCGAGAGGGCTTCCAAATTTGACATACTTTGTATTGGAAATAAGCACGTATACAATGATGTCGCTAACGAAATAAAAAGAACAATAATTACTTGTGCACATTTACAAATGAATAATTTAACCTTATATTATATATCATCTAATTTTTTGTCATAAATGTTTATAGCAAAATTATATTCAAAGTATTTACTATTTATTATACATTTTCTTATGAAAATTGCCAAATATTTTATTATTAAGAAAGTTTTTTATGTTTATATGATTCGTTAGGACAACGGAGGATAAGTGGTTGTTATGTGAAAATTTATTCGGTGTCGGTAGACAGAAAGGTGACCTCAAAGGGAGCCAAAAAGCCGCAGGTCGAGCGCGTATCAAATTAATCTTCTCGTGCGAACATTTGTTTCTTAATTTTCTACGAGCGATCCAACGCTGATAATTGTTAGAATGGCAGATGGCGAGTCGAAACACTGAACCGGCTTAGTTATGAAAGCTGCGAGAGCGATGAGCTACGACAATCCGTCCAGACACGTTTATAATATGCGCATGACAAAAGATATAATGGATTCATAATAAATTTTTAAAAGATACAATTTATTGTCAGCCTTAACTTAGTTTATAAAAAGAATATCAAAAAGAGCAAAAAAGATTTCAAAAAGTAGTCTGCAATAGTTGCTGCAACAACAACCTGTGACTCATTCATTTTCGTATTCTTTTTTCAATTTCATTACAATGAAATGGTTTCAGTAGTTTTCTGCTAATTTATTATCAAATATGATTTTGTTCAGATAAAAAATTTTTATTACATTGTAAATTTGCGTATAATGGCTTCTTAAATGCAAAGATTTTGATGTTATCGTATAAAATAAAATTATTCTAAAATTAGGCTAAAACAAAATTGGTCTGTGATGAAAACAAAAAAATTCACAAGGACAACCGGTGTAGAGTGTCGCATGCTTTGTCCCGAATTCACGAATACAATTGCGTTGTTTATCCTGCAGTCGTTCATCAGGACTCACTAACGCAGACGTCAACGCAGATATTATCTCCGTTGCTGCAGTTTCAGGTTACTTTTGCATCGCACTGCCAGATTATTACAGCTGCATTTCATCATACAGAAACCATCAGTTTCACGCGTTTTATCCACTTTTGTTTGTTAAAGAGTTGGAACAATACACATCAAAATAAATAAAGTAATTCATAATTGCAACTTTTTTCTTTTAAAAACTTTCTATTTTATTTGTTTAAGAACGTTACTTAATTTGTATAAGCAATGTTATCGAAAACTTAGGTTAAATACAATTTTGAGTTTGATATATATGTATATATATCGAACGTTAACTATCAAATTGAAGAGTGGTTTTATTTCGTATGTAATGCGACGGCAGCCGGATGAACGCAGATGAGTTTTACGAGTTGACCGAAGCACGTCTCGGCGCGGCGCCTCCGAACGACCTTTTACGGCCTTTTACGGTCGAACCTGTGGTCCACCGAGAACACAATATGAGCTTTCAAGGATAGAGCAGTTGGTAATTGATTACGTCGTTATTAATAAGGTTCGTACGTTTTACGGACAGAAGACAAACTGAGACTTCAAAATCTGTGAACTTTCAATTAGTGAATTTATTACTATACAAAATAAATAAGTGAAATTAACATATCATGAAAAAAACAATTACAAAATGTGACGTTAATTAAACATCTATTTTAGCGATTCTTGTTTTGTACAAAAAAAACGTAGGGTATAAAATTAAAATGCTTGCAAGTAGTGTAGAAAATGTAGAAAATAAATACATTTCACAAATTTTAAACAATTTAGATTGGTTTTCTTAATAAAGTCATAAATCATGAATATAATAGTATTTTCCTTGTTGGGTGAAAATTTGCCACACTTGGCAATGTTTTGCATTAATTTAAACGCAAGGAATTTACGCGTCACGGTTGTGTATGTGATATCATTTATGGAGGTCTGCTTTCGAATGTATATAGGAACGGGGCGCGAGTGAGTCGGCCACCTTTGTAAAGCGCTCGAAGAAAATGATACGGCGTTGATTGAAGCTCCATAATGATTGTGGCAAATGGTTCGAAATGAAATTTCATATCTGCATGTCAGAAAGATTCAAATAGAGAGAGAAAGAAGTGAGCACGCGTACCGCTACGACTGCTTGCTGTGCAATCGTGGGAATAGAAAGCATCTTGCTTCCGCGGACCAGAATCACCGCGCGTCTGCACTTAGGAACTGCATTTATTTGCATGTGCAATTTTATTGTTGTCACGTACTGAGTACCGTTGACAAAATCGAGTTTTATCTGTAACGTTATCTTGAATTAGGTGCATATTCTACTTTTAATAATTTCCGTATTTTTCATTTATATTTCATTCCACAAAAATATTACATTTTAAAAACATAGTAATGTAGTTATAATCAAATAACATATACGTAAAATATTTCAGTCCTTTTCTTAAAAATAATACGTGATATTTGTCAGTGTGCTTTTATCCATAAAAAAGAATTATCGATTAAGACAAGAAAATTATTAATATTTACAAAAGTAAAAGATTTCTTGCAGACAAATTGAATAAGTGTCACTTAAGAAAAAAGGTACTTTGTCTCAAGATCATACTTCATCAATACAATGTATGCAAAAGTTCACACAATTAGCGTAAAATGTGTGTACTCGTACGTCCTCTGGCGTTAATATATTCATTTATACGTGAGACGATCTCTGCATATTTATTCAACTAAGTAAACAGATCGTTCTGATGTCGATCTGGTCGATATCATTTCAACCTTACATTTGTCCTTTTTAAATGACAGGCCACGTGCTATCAACTAGAGACTAAACGAGAAATCTGTTTACATATTGACACCTCCTTAAGTCCTTATATTTATATTAATCAATTTCTAAATCGATTTCAAACTCAATATAATAGATAACTCAAATAATCATTTTTAAGAAATTATAAAAATATTACGTTTCTATGACCGTATTTTACGGTTTTTTAACTACATTTATTCAACTTCTGACACACTATACACTATCTGATTACCCAGATTCAGCCGGGTAGAAATTTCGGTGAATGTATAAAATGATTTTTTAATTAGAAACACTAATTATATTATTTGTAGATAAATAAAGATGTATATAAAATTATGAATATAAATGAAAGCAAAATCTGTTTAACGAATTATATGAGTAAAGACAATAATCATAACATGTGCCACATAATGTTACTATTAAGGTACACGCTAAATAAAAGTGTAATAAAAATTATTGTAAGTTCTAATAAAAATTACTATACCATTTAGAAATCTGAGGACAATTCGACATGAAGAAAATTATTATATTTTATGGAAAAAACTAGTACATGGTATATCATATAAAAAAACTTTAAATGATAGATCCATTTTTATGACGGGATTTAATAGAAACTATAATGTAGCATA
>JABFPJ010002634.1:0-18804 GCA_022817425.1 Gryon sp. ZL-2020
TGGTCAAAATTAATTTTTGATGTGATGGATTATTTTCGATATGTTGAAACATAACTGTGTTAGCATGTGTTTCTATGTTGTGTATATGTTCTTTCAATCTTGTTTTAATGATTCTCTTTGTTTCTCCAATATATGATTTTTTACAATTACAATCAATTTTATATACAACTCCAGTATTTTGTTCTCTTTTTAATTGATCTTTTCCATTTTTTATTAATGTATCTAATTTAAATGGTATATTATTTATAACGTGAAAATCTATTTGTTTAAAAATATGTTTCAAGTTTTGATTAGTATTATTATAATATGGTAAAACTATAATTTTGTTGGATTCAAACTTATTTCTATTATTATTAATTGTACCATTTCTTATTTTATCTAGTCTAATATTTATGTTTCTATTTATAAATTCAATTGGATATAAATTATCATTCAAAATTTTCTTGACAATATTAATATTGTTTTTATTAAACTTTTCATTAGATAATAAAAATGATTCATCAATTAATTGATAAATCATACACTGACAATAATAGAACTTGAATTTTTACTCTTTTTAATAGCATTCTGAATCCATCGGCAAAAAATCATCAATTTTGCTATGAAAAACAGTAAAAATGAAAGTTATTTTAGTAAATATTTACGTTATTTTCTTCATAAATTATTGTTTTTAACAGTAAAATTTGATGATTTTTTGCCGATGGATTCAGAATACTATTAAAAACAGTAATAATTCAATTGAAAATTGTACATTTTCAGGTTTTATGATTATCAGTGTAGATATTTTTTGATGAATTGGATGATTTGAAAAGTAATTTAATATTCTACCAGAATATCTTTATAATTTTAGTTCTGATAAGAAAATAAAAATATTTCGAAACGTCAACATACAAGACTTTTTAAGGAGGTTCTTTACCATTTGCAACTTTAAAAAAGAATAAAAATGTTTCATAAAATAATGAATTAAATTAATAATAAAATCTAATTCTTAGTCAAACTCCATTTTAGTAAAATTTGAAAATAATCTTAAAAATTTGAAAAAAATGAAAAACATAATAATATCACTAATCACTAAAATGTTTCTCAATATAAGGTACTGATATCAACAAATATGGTCAAATACATTTGCAAATTTTACTTGAAAGTTCTTCAATTTGAGGCGTGAATCTACAATAAAATCCAATTTATTAACTAACATGGTTAAGTACATTAGCTAACCTTAGACTTTAAAATAATGGAAAACTAAACTCTAGGACAAATGCCTGAAAAAAAAGTGAAATGCCTTAAAATTCTACATTAAAAAGATATGCAATCATGTAAAGAGCCAAGTTAAAATATGTAATTAAAAAAATATATACAATATAAACAACATGCAAAAATTAGATTTTGTTAGTTTCGTAAGTTTTGTTAATCTTGTTAATCTTGCTGGTTTTGTTATAGATTCTTCTTAGTTTCATTAGTTCCGATAGTTTCTTTACTTTCTATTATATATAAATCTTTTCGAATCATTAATATTTCGGAAAGATTTTCGGCTGACATAGCTCAAAATTTTTTCACTTCTTTTTAATTGCAAGCTTTTAGACTAAAAATTTGAAATCGATCGTTTTAGAATGAATTTTCAAATTAATCGTTTTAGAATGCAATTTTGAATTGTTCCTTTTTAGAATGAAAATTTGAAATCGGTCGTTTTAGAATGAAAATTTGAAATGTGTTTCGGATAGGAACCGTCGATTTCAAACATTTCTCTACATTTTGAAAATGGCAAAGAACCTCCTTAACTGGGAAAATGATTTTTTTTTCTTTTATCACACAAAATGCGTTACGAACATACTGTTGTCGGAAATCCGTTACCGTTTTCATCTCCCATGTTACGTAATATATTATTTTTGATGCACTTGTAAGGAAAAATAATGTCCGCAACTTAGGAAAAATTGCCAATTCGACTCGTGTGAGATTGCTACACTCGCCTTCGGCTCGTGAATCAAGCCTTACACTCGTCTAGAATCGGCAACTTTACTCCGTAGCTGCGAAATTTGTACTGTACACAAAAAATGAGAAATTTTAACACCTCAAAATCGCTATCAAAAATCGAAAATATTATATTTCTGTTTTTCACAGAAATTCTTGTTGGGGTATATATGCTGTGTTTCGTTATATATTTATACGTAAAATAAAAAAAAAATATATTTCGATAGAAAATCATAAGAATAAAATGATTTCACGTTTTATCTTTAATTATTGCAAATACATTTCAGAGCTTTTTGCTCGGCCTTTTGATTATTTTGCAGCGGCAGTGTTTTAAAACTCATCCATTTCTCCATCCGGAAAATGCAATTAAGCGTTAACGTATTGCTGGAAGAAGAATTCGTTTTTGCAATAATCGTAAGCGCGACGCAGCGAAGGTTTATTTTGATTTTATCAGGCGGTTTACCACCGTATGCCAACGTGTTCACCTTTGAAAAGATTTTGAGTGGCAGTATAAAGAGAAACGTGTGCGACACCGTTGAAATCCAAAGATACTGCGAGAGTACTTTTTGGCCAATTGCCAGTTTAATACACTGTTTTCCGTTTTCACGTGACGCTAGGGTCAATTTACCTTTGTATTGTTTTTCTTTGAACTTTGAATATTTAGAATTATAAATACTCACAAATGTTGATACATTTCTCATTTGTGAAATTTTGTATTTATTCAGAATTATTTTTATAAAATACAATTAAGAAAGAATAATTGTATAAAAAAGGCATATTATATATTTAATTACTTTTAAGTATATAAAATAACAAATAATTATAATTTATTTTTACATAAACAAAATTTTAAATTATAAATTAGACCCTTATAAATTTAGTGTTGTAAATAGTTTTTAAGTATGTTTTAAAATTATTAATATATTTTAAGGAGATAATACAAACTTTTAAATATCGCCTGAAAAACTTAAACTGATTTAATTAATTGCAAATGGTCGGTAAAGAAGAAACCTCGTTTGAAGTTTTGGCTTATTTTAAACGGACCGGAACATGATTCTTAGCGATTGAATTTAATTATAGCCGCGCCCGGTATTATCTTAGTAACGTGAACTTTTATATCTGCTCCATTCGGTAAAGTACAATTTAATTTCACGAAGCGACCCAAAGCTTTTCGCTATCGCGCTAAAACTTTTTACGATGCAGTAGTTGTGCTGGTTCTCGTGTACATAACGATTTAAAAGAGTCTCTCGTTCGGAATCATTCTTTTCTTATTTATTCCTTATCCCCCCTCTCTTATAATTTATATAAAACTAGACACGAGTTTCCTATAAATGATAATCTATCCTCTTTTCATTATTAGAAAGCTGTTCATTTTCAAAAACACCTTTTATAAAAAATGTATCTTCATATATAAATTCGTCAAGATTTAGATATTATTTTTCAAAAGTTAAACGTTAAAATCTACAAACATAAATTTCAAACAAGTACAGGTTTTATAGTCTTACCGTAAGCAGATTACATTCGTTCTTTACGCTTTTTCAGTTATGGAAGATTACAACATGCTTTATCTCTTGTATTTAATGTATTTTTTTTTTTATATATAATAGGTTAAAAGCGCGCTACGCGCGCTCCGTGGTTTTTATTTTGTTAATAATTTAAAACCGTCATATTTGAACAACGATCGTCATTTGACACTCCGCGAGATTCCATTATGTGAACTAAAAGTTCACGTAAACTTGAAACGACCAATTACATTTCATTTTATAAGTCAACAATGCTAGCTGAATGCCCGGTTTCGCCCGGGCGAAACCCTACGATCGTATATGAGTTCTGACTAAATCCCCAGATCCACCAGAGATCCCTATGGACGCCCTATGAACCCTTCCTATTACCTCTATGATCTGCCTATGACTTCCTTATAATATCCTTATATCACCTGTATATATCGTAGGCATTTAACAAAATCTGACCTTTCGTCAACTGTCTAGGCAGTTAGCTAACTGCCGGCAGATAGAAATATTGTTCATCGATTTATACGTTTTTGTCTAAATGCCTAAAAAATTTACACAGTTAGCGACGGATCGATACCCGGCATTTAGAAATCATATGACTTGTTTTTGAAATTTTATATTTTTGAAGGCGCCGTAGACCAGTGGTATAATACACGCAGACTACAATTAATATAAAAATTTATGTTTAAAATTGAAACTTTACTGAAAGTTCAGTAGTACAGGGACAAATGCAAAATTCCGCGACAAATTACTAAACTTTTCAATGAAATATTATTGGATATTCATGAATTTTTTCCGAAAAATTAATAATAAAATAAAAAAATAAAATTAAAAAATAATAAAATCTACAAAATAAAACCAATATTAGACCATTTGACCGAAAGGCATTTTCCATAAGAAACTTGCGAGGTCCGATGAATTGCATAAGATTTAAAAGTGAATACTGTGCAAGTGAAAACCAATAAAGGCAAATGTATTCTTATTAATCATCGTAAATATAGATTTGTGCGTTCTACCAAAAACGGTGAAAAAAGTTAGCGATGTACTATAAAAAGTTCCAACGCTTACATTAACACTTGATACATAGACACAATTGTGGAAAAGTGTTTAACGAATCAGACGTCGATAAGTACGTAATTCGATCTGTGTTTAAAAGGAAAGCAGTTGATGATCTCGGAATGAGGCCTGCAAAAATAATTAGATCCACGCTAATGTCCAACAAAATTCGTAATGCTTCTTACGATGACATTAGAAACGTTCGCCGTGCAATGTACTGGCAACGCCGAGCGAAAATGCCTTCTGTGCCAAAAGATCTTATGACTGCACTCGCACAACGACAAGTTATGGACATTCGTACGAACTTGAATGAAAATTTTGTCACGTGTTCGACGATATTGTTATATTAACATGCCGAACTAATTTGCAATATCTCGTTCACAATTGAATTGAAATTATATTGACTGACGGCACATTTTATTGTAGCCCAAAACACTTTTCGCAATTGTACACCATTCATTCTTACAGTGGTGGTGTTTATCGGCAATTAATATTTTGCTTTTTGCCAACCAAAACAGCAACATGCTATTCGAAAATGTGGACACATATTTAAGGTAGTGGCACCGGTTTTCGATGATTTAAGAGGTTATCGGTACATTCAAACCCGTATAACACTCAAATCGTTTACTATTATATAATACAAAAATTATCAGATTGTTGAGAAATATATAAAGAACGTTAAATAAATATTACGGATACTTTAAAAATGAAATATAAATATATATTTAAATATTTTCACGAAAGAGTCTGCCAGCGCCGGTTTTCAATATTTTTTTACGAGCGGTGCCGGTTGTACCGATACTCGGCGCCGGATGTCGACAAGCATTTAAGTGAATGCATAATCTTACTAAGACAAGACTCTTATTAATTAATAAACAATATTTTAGCATAAAAACATTAAGTTACATATGAATTTATGTACCTTCATTATTGTGTGTATTTTCATAACTTTGTATCAAGATGCAAAGTTAAATTATATAATGTTATATTATTGCAATCAATTATACAAGTATAATATAATAATAATAGTATATTACTGCTGAGGGCGCCACTGCGACCGACGCTGGTACGCTATTTTATGGACCGAGGGAGCGGACGGTAAAGTGGAACTTACCGCCCGAGGGTTAGGGCGTGGTTAGTTTAACTTTTGTCCGCTCTCAAGATACATAAAAGTTTTATTCATTCAACGTTTATATCATTTCTCCTTTTATCTGTAACAAAATCGATACAATAATGCAATATTAAGATAAACAATTTAATAATTTAATAGATTTTATTAACTTAGTTCATACGTAAATATAATTTTTAATATAAAATTGAAATGTAAAATTAACAATCATCAAAGTAAATAAAAGAAGAGGTTAGAATTTTCAAAATAGTACAATATACATAATTTCTTAATAGAATTGCATTTAAAATTGACATTTATTTATAATTTTTACAGTAGAATTATAAACAATACATAATTATGCTACTTAATTTTATTTTTCTTTATTTCATGTCAATATTCGGCAGCTGTACTGATTGCCTTAACTGCAAAACTGTCACTGACCGACACTGTCGAAAACCGAATCCCTGCTAGTTGAAAAACCCTAATTCCGACATCTTTATTTTATAAATTAATATTTATTTTTCACTTTATCGTTATTTATTAGTGAAAAATTATATTCTTTTTATTCAAGGAAATAATTATTATGTATTTTTAGTTTTTATTAGTAGTATTACTTTAAGTATCAAAACAGAAATTGTTCTTAGCTTGAATGTTAAAAATGGCTACTTTTGAGGTGTGAATTCGAAGTAATATTATATAGAATGAAATATTTTTTTTATAACGCGTGCATGAAAAGTAGCCCAAAACGTACGTATTTTTAGTGCGGAAAGTATTCAAATGCAGTGCGGTTGCTTTGCGTATGAGCGCCGTGCGGTAAAGTACTTTACTGTACGATGTCTTGTACAGTAAAGTATTTTCCGCACGAGCAGAGTATTGTGATGTTAGTCACAGTACACTGAATGTGGCGCTGTCTAACAATGCAGCCACAACATGATATAAAAAAGTGGCAACTAAGGCTACAGTTAGCTTCGAAATGTCATTTTGACAAGTATTTGTTAAATTAAGTGTTGTTAAACAGTTTTTTAAAAGAATGTTTTAAATATCGGCCGGAATGTTCGACAACGACGTTTTTAGAGAGAGCGAGAGAGAGAGAGTATACTTTTCATGCACTTGTTATAAAAAATAGTATGTGCAACTCGTGCGGTAATTGACAAATGCAACTCGTGTGAATATCTGCACTCGCTTCGCTCTTGCAGCTAACTTCCCACTCGTCTGCATTTGTCAACTTTCCGCACTTGTTGCACAATGTACTATTCCCGCAAATAGTATTTTGAAAAAATTGCCTGTTCAAAATAAAGATTAATATTTGTATTTTACATAAATGTAACATTGTAAATGTATGATATTGTTTATTTGTAAATATAGTATTATTAAACTGAAAACTATCGAAAACCGGCGACGTATCGCAAACCGGTGCCACTATCTTACAATCTGACTAGTTAGTCTTCATTTTAATTTATTAATTTTAATTTAATTTTAATGTATTATTTTATTTATTATTCATTTTAATTCATTTGATTTATTTCACTATTTTTTAGACGGGAAATTGAAACCACATACTATTATACTTGATTTTGAAAAAGCTGCATATACAGAAGCAAAAAGCGTTTTTCCTGACATCACTATCCGAGGTTGTAGTTTTCATCTTGATCAAAATTGGTAAAACTCTAACTTAATTCTATTTGTCATATAATGTTTCATTACTAAAGTTAACATATTGAAATTACGTTTTATATAGGTTTCGCAAAATTTCTCAATTGGAACTATCTAAACTTTACAAAAGTGACTGTGAAGATAGTCAGTGGTTGAAAACTTTTTTCGGACAATTTTTGTCTACTGCTCCTGAAAATGCAACTTTACTAGAAATTAGGGACTACGTTGTTTAAAATTATATTGAAGACGGATGTTTCTTCCCGCCAACAATATGAGCAGTATCACCGTCAACGAAACCACACACAAACAATGGTGCCGAATCTTTTCATGGGCACCTTAAAGATAATTTTTACAAAGCAAACCCAAATGCTCATGTTTGCATAAATGTTCTTTTAATGGTACAAGCCGAAACGTATTTAAAGTTAAATACAAGAAAAAACATAAACAGGCTTACGACAAAAGATTTATATTAAAAAAAAATTATAATGAATTGAAAACGGAGAAAAATCACGACTACAAGCAGTAAAAGATGCTTTTTTTTAATTTTTACCAGTTATGTTGTAATAACTTCTTTTTATTCTTAACTTTTGTTAATACAGTTTTTGTACTTCGTTTACGTTGATAATCTCAGATATACTTATTCAATAAACTGTTATACTTTTAAAAAACCTTCTCTTCATTCGCGCTTTTTGCATATAGCCCATTTTTATATATATTAGTTAGATTAGATTAGTTGTTCGATATTCAACTAACTTAACGATAACATCTAAATGTTGTAATAGAATTTGTAACAAATTGGCCCAATATTAAATTTAAATTTGGCCCAATATTAAAAATTGGGCCTTCTTGGGCATACCCTGTTTCAAGATTGGACTAACTTTGCACACACAAAAACTTCTTGTGAAATCGACATAATGGTCATGTGAATATTATAAATATACAAAGTTCGAGAATGTGTTAACTTATTGTATCTATAAGTCAGGCTGATAAAAGTATTTTATTCTGAATTTTACTAAAAAATAAGTAAATCTTATATTCTTGTATCTTGTATTTAATATAAAATTTAATTCATAAGATTATATGTATCAGCCTGACTTATATATATAACAAGTTAACGCAGTTTGTTACCGTCACAAAACGGTCATGGGTATATTGCATGCCTCGACATAAAGATTCTGCAACTTTGTATATTTTTACTATTGACATACCATTATGCCGATTTCACAAAAAATTTTTCCTGCTTTTTAACTAAGCAAGTCTCGTTCAATTTCCATTAGGCAATATATATTTCTATTAAGCAATATATATTGCTTAAAACAAGAGGATGGTTGGAAATTTGAATATTTTAATTAACAGAAGATATTGCTGGTTATATCAATAATTGTACAATGCATCTAGAATTAAAAAGAAAAAAACAAGAATGCAAGACAAATATCGCACATGAGGTAAATACAACTGTGCTAGGTAGAATTAGATTACACGAAAATAAGAAAAAATGTGTATCCGTCACATTCTAGCAATTGGAATTTTTTGCGTCGCGTGTATAACCTACTTTATTTTCCATTTAAATTAAATTTTCAGCTTTTGCGGTGGCATACGTATACACCCACCGGGATAACAATTTTAAAATCTCATTTGTCATGGGCTATTAGTTGGAATTTTAAATTGTTAGCGTATGTAAAATGTGCGCGTTTTTCACAAATATTGTTCTTTAAATTTATCGCATATATGCATATGTAATATACAAAATGTGACAAACTAAAGGTAAAATCGTAACAAAAGGGTAGGTATACTGTAATGCCACGAGTAATGCAGGTACCCATATACATGAGCGTACAAATGCATATACGCTCGAAATCATACAAATCAATTGTGCAAGTGAATATATTTTTATATTTTATATTCAATGTGCGGATATCTGAGACTCAGACTGTAAAAATATTTTAACTCATAATTGATGCTATCAATTATTTTTCTCTCTTCTTTTTTCTGCATATAACTTTTTTAACATTTCGTTACCATTGTTGTTTAATTAACATTATACACTAAGAAAACTCATAGAGTAAAATTTATTAGCATTCTAATAAAACTGGGATACTCTTGCTCAGATTTTAAAGAAATTATATTATTTAAAATCTGAGCAAGAGTATCCCAATTTTATTAGAATGCTAATAAATTTTACTCTATGAGTTTTCTTACTGTAGTTGAATAATCCCTAAGGGAAATTGCCAAGGTAAACATACACGTCAATACTGCCTCAGCTCTGATAACAGATTTTGTCATAGGACCAGCACTGGGCCTGAGCAGGACCAATTGATCGTTTTCCATAGGGATACGCGTATGAAAAAACCCTACCGTAAAAGAATGTTTAATAAATGACAATTTTTTAAAGAATTGTTCCAAAGATTTTAATTACTACAATATATTTTATATATATAAATATTTATTTGTATAAATATTATTATTCATCAAGAACAATGAAAATTACACATGTTACATCAATTATTGTATTTTATCATTGTTTTGCATTTTGTAAATTGGTATATTGATTTTGTATAAAACTTGATTTGAAAAACAAAAAAAAAACATTACCATTAAAAGTAGATTTAGATTAAAAATCTATCTTCGATTCTTTACATTTTATTAGATGTATTCTATTGTACATTTTCTATATTCATTTATTTAAATTTATTCTCTATTTGTAAAAAATTTTTTTGTTATTTTTTTGCATTGTTGATTAATTAAAGATACCCGACTAGAAATTTTATTTAGGCTAAATCTAGGCCCTTTAGAGGTAAGTTTATAACCCTTAAAGAACGCCTTGACGAACCCTTTAAAGGCTTCAAGCAGAGATGTAACGGAAGGGGGTGCATAGGATCTTTATAGAATATCTATAAAGGAATGGTAGAAACACACTTTATCGACACTTTTAAGGCAAACTATACAGAACCTATGAAGTGTTGCTTTATAGAACCTTTATAGATTTTATAAAAACGCCCTTTATTAAAAATGTTTTCAGTCATGCGCAGCGGAGAAAGTTGGAACTAACAGCGCTCTCGTACCGAAAGCTTCGCTTTCGGTACTCGATGTGTGTTTGTTCTTTGTCAACTTTCGCTACGCTGCGCAAGACTGAAAGACGTCGTATCGGCCTCGGGCGCAGTGGCGCCCTCGGACGTAATATACTATTTTATCAAAAAAAGGGAGAGGGGAAATTTATCACCTTTTGCAATTAGGAATGACTCCTCCCTCCCTCTCACACTTTCTATTTGCTATTTAATGTTTTTTATTTTAATTGAAAAAATCCAGTTTTATATATGAAAAATATAAATAAGGTTTATTTATTGCTTAACATCTTTTGAATATAAATATGAATAGTTGTGTGGGTTTTGACAAAAAAAGTCTGTTCGTCACGTCGCACCTTTATGTTGCACAAACTGCGAAAAATTGAGATCGTACATAGGAGAAGTAAGTGCACGAAAAGAGTGGGACGATCGATACACATTTTACGTTTCCGAAAGCGACCGATCCCGGATGATCATCACGTCGGCCGAGAAGTCGGGGCTCACGTCAGGAGGTACTCATATCGAAAACTCAAACTGACTTTCACAAGCGCCCATGCTTGTCCCGAAATTTCAACTTCGTATTCTGTCGTGCATATAAAGTTTTATGATTAATGTGAAGGGAAAAAGAGCGGTGAAAAACAATTTCAATTCAAAACGTAAAAAAAAAGAATGTTCATTTTTTAACCAATTTTCTAAGCTTTTGTTTTAAAATAAAAATGTAATTTTGCGTTAATTCTTTGTAAAATATATGAATGAATTTATATTGAAATGTTGGAATGTCTTAACAATACACCATAAAAAACTTAACAAAAAAAAACACAATTTTCTTTTATTTAGAGATGATACAGCAAATTAGCATATTTGAAGGGTAATTAAAATAAATCAAAATTAAATTGTGTTTTAAAAAAAGAATTAATATAAGCTGTAAATCTTGCAATTTATATGTGAATTAAATAAGATACATGAAGTGAAACTTATATTACAAAACTTTACGACACAAATTAGCATTTTATCATTTAAATTGGCAATTTTCCTATGCAAATTATTAAATATACATATTAATAATGTAGAAGCTATAAACTTGTATACTCTAGTCGTAAAGGTTTTATGGAAAAGAAGATAAACTAATCATACATTCAATCTACTTTCCGTTTCACATTTATGTAATATGTGTTTAGGATTTTACTTTCATTAAGAATAACAGTAATTTAATTAATTATAACTTATAACGCAATTTCTTTTTTAATTTTTACTTATTTTAATTTTTTATTATTAATACTATTAACACTATTAACAATCAAATTATATATATTTGATTAAATTGTATAATTTATATTTGAATTATCTGCATTTCATATTTCGAAAGATCCACATTTCTTTTTCATTTTATTCGTAAGCAAAAATTATTCCATCAATTGGTCCAAAATCCACACAATCCTTCGTCTCACGAAAAATAGGTATTAACATAAAACCTTCGGGATCATCAGCAATAAATCTCGTAATCTTAATTAACTTGGCGATCGAGTATGTCATCGAGCAGACAGAATTATTCGATAGCACGCGTTGCAACGGTCGCGATCGGCGTCGCGCGACAATCTTGAATCGCAAGGTCCCTAAGCGAGAAGCATAAGTTAGAATCAAGTGTTATGTTTCAAACGTCACGACTGACTGGCTTTACGTTTACCTAGATTGCATGGTGTAATTAGCAAACGTGTCATGCCTCTGTAGTAGCAACTGACGATCTTATCGTGCAAAACGTTTAGTTAGGGACCTTAAGTAAATTTATTGAGTCTGCCCGCTTGCACAACTTTATGACTTTTTTCTTTTAGACTGCACAAAATATTTATACATATAATTTTTGTATTTCCACTTTCAACAACAGAAACAACAGAATGCAAATAATTTATATATTACAGGCATATTAAAATCAATTTTTGTTTTAACATAAATACCCCTTTTGTCCATTTTTATTCTACATACTACGATTTTGTTAATAATTAAATGTTAATAATTAATGTAATAATGTTATAATTAATGTAATAATGTAATAATGTTATAATTGATGTATAAATGTTAATAAAATAAGATAATGTTAATAATTAAATCATTTGTTAATAAAATAAAAATAGGTAAGAGAAGCACTATAAATAACTAAAGAATATTTATTTTTTGTTTTTAAAACCAAAAGGGCATTAATTAAACGAACAGAAAAGAACAGTTTAATTTTATAAAAAATATTAACTTTTTTAAGCTTCATTCATTATCAACTTTTCTACTTCTAAAAAGTTAAGTACAATTGCAATTTTCTCTCTAATTCTTACTAAATTGGCAGTACAATTATACATTATAATATAAATTTAACATCTATAGTTCAAATCTAAATTACAAAAGTTGCAAACTCAAACTTGTACTATTTCAAATTTTGGAATAGTACGACTTTTCAGTCACAAAAACCTGCGATCTGGCAGACGTCTAATACAAGAAAACAAACAAGTATTATTTCTGCATAATAATACGAGTATAATAAAATTAGAATGAAGATAAGAAAAAGGGGGACAAAAGTAGAACAGTATATGTGGCACTCGATTTTTTTCAAACCGCCAGATGAATGTGAAATGATACTCTATTTCCGGGGGTTTTTAATTAAAATTTTTTATTAGATCGTTAGAGAGGGATCAAGCTTGGGTGATGTGTGTACATCAAAGAAAAAATATTATAAGCGAAAAAAAATTAATAAAATATATCGGAAGAAATTATAATAAATCAATGTTTGCATAAGCAAAAAAATCATGGCTATGTCGATGCCGATTCCTAAGAAGAAGAAAATTGAAAGAAAAGAAGTAAAATAAACAGAAAAAAAAGAATATTCTACATATTTGCTTAAGCAATCGTTTTAAAAGATTAATTAAACTGAATGTTTAAGAAAACATTGGAAAAATAAAAGTTTAATCTAAATAAAAATACTAGAAAGTATCAACGTTTTTAAACGATGTCTCGGAGAAATTATCGCATGATAACTGTTTTATTTTAGGTCGTCTATGTTGCTCGAAAAGTTGTGCTATTCGTATTATATTCATGAGACTTTGCAAGTGATGTAGCTGTACGTTATGTCAGACGTCGAGTTATGCACACTAAGACACTGCATAGTTGCGATGTTTACGTTTAAATTCAAAGATAAAAGTTCTTACATTATACCCTTTTTATTTTATTTATTGAGTAAGCAACACTGTTATTATTGTTATTATTTTATTAACAACTAATTTTTACTACAAAATAATTTTTAATTTTCAGTTTTTGTTACTATTATAACTATTAATAACTAGTATGTACTATTACTGAGAATTGTTTAAAAGTTCAACCCGTACGGGAAAAAAATGATATCAAAATGTTAGTTTTTATATAATTTTTTATATATTTCGGTATCGGTGTGATCTTTAAGATAACAAATAAATTAGATTTCATCTGTAACAACGGCAAGGACATATTGGATAATCTTTCTCAAGCAAATTTGATTTACAATATTAAATGTCGTGATTATCCTAGCCAATATGTTGGCCCCATGAAGCAAAACCTGGAAACCATAATAAAAAAACATAAAAAGAAGACCCTGAAAGACATAATTGTATTTTGCGCATAAAGTCACTCATAATCAGGAATTTGATTGGAAACAGGTCAAAAATCTGGATATCGAACATCATTATAAAAATCGGATCATTTCGGAAATGCTGTGTATATAAACACGAAAAAATACTCTTAATTTGCAAAGAGATACAGGTACGTTAAACAAATTTGTTTACCTTTGGTCAATAAACTTAGAGACTAAATTACTCTGCTTACCAGAGTAATTTATTATTAAATTCTTATCGTTTTTATCCATCCATCCTCCATATAAATAAAATTGGTGAGAGTATGAAGTTGGTTGCTATGCGTCAAAGTATTGTTGTTCAAAATGCGCAATGACATATTCACAGTTTGACAGATTTAACATTAAAAAGAAAGAATATGATTGAAAGCATAACGAAATAAGAACCACGGAGTGCGCGAAGCGCGCTTTAACCTAGTCCTATAATAAAATGTTTCCTATAATAAAAAGTTGGTGGAATCTTGAAGTTGGCTGTTGGCCACCAATTCTAAGAAGGTTCATTGTTGTACATTATTCGATGCGTTATTGGTCGACAAAATGGTAGACATTTTTAAAAAAAAGGAAAGGTTTATTCGCAAGGGGCGCGCATAGCGCGCCTTTTGCCTCTAGTCCATCCATCCATATTAATAAAATTGGTGAGAGTATGAAGTTGGTTGCTATGCGTCAAAGTATTGTTGTTCAAAATGCACAATGACATATTTACAATTTGACAGGTTTAACATTAAAAAAAAAAAGAATATGATTAAAAACATAACGAAATAAAATCCACGGAGCGCGCGAAGCGCGCTTTAACCTAGTCCAAATTAATAAAGTTAGTGAGATGTATGACGTTGCTTGATATGCGTCAATGTATTGTTGTTCAAAATGCGCAGTGATTTATATTTACACTTTGACAGGTTTAATTTAAAAAAAAAAAGAATACGATTAAAAAGTAACAAAATAAAAACCACGGATCGCGCGTTGCGCGATTTTAACCTAGTCCTCCTTTAATAAAAAGTTGGTGGCATCTTGAACTTGGTCGCCAATTCCACGAAGGCCCATACTATTGTAACTGAGGAAAATCTCATCAGTGGTTTTAACTGACAGTTCAGAAAAAAGTTATATTTATTGATTTTACACACGTAGGACAAAGTTCCTATAATTTTTGTAGAATTGTATAGAAAAATTTACTGAACTGTACATTAACTGATGGACAAAGTCAAAAAAACATGACAATTTATAGAATTTACAATATACATTAATATTTACATAACAAAAGTTATTATAGAGTAGTTATTTTAGTCAGTGAAAAACTGTTGTGTTTTCAAACATGAATTACATATTTATTTTACAATTTATACTGAACTGTTTTATAAAAATTTGAGTTATGGAGCCAGTTGAATTATGTAGACTGAACTAGCTCGGCTGACAAGATGGCAAACTATCACCACGGAGACGCAAGATCGATTCTTCAAAACACGCATTTGTTTGTAAAATGTGTTAGTGAAAAAAAAATAAATAAAAAATAAAAACAAGCAAGAAAAATAATCATCAAGATAGTAAATATAAGTAAAATGTTTAAAATAAGTAAATATATGTTTTATTTATTTCATTTTCCAATTTACTGAACTGTTCAGTAATTATTATTGAGTTTATGGTTTTGTCCATCAGTTAATGTACAATTCAGTAAATTCTTCTATACAATTCTAGAAAAATTATAGGAACTTTGTTCTACGTGCAGTTTAACTGATATTTTCAGTTAAGTTTTCAGTACAACTGAATATTCGGTTCTTTCAACTATAATTTTCAGTTAAACTAAACGATTCGTAGTATCAACTGAATATTTCAGTAGAGACCGGGCTACAATTGACATTTGTCAGTTAATTTAACAGAAAAACCAGTTAATTTAACTGAACAGTATAGTTATAATTACGAAAATCTACTGATTTTGTGTGTGAGTGTAGGCATTTTCAAAACAAAAGAAAAGTTTATTCGTTGGAAATTGCCTTAGGGGCGCGCGTAGCGCGCCTTTTGCCTAGTATATATTAAAAATATATGTGTACATATTCACATATATTTCGAAATACATTGTCTTCCGTGAAAGAATTGTTTAATTAAACAAAAGATTACAAATTTCGATATTGAACAAATTATAAAAAAAAGTAGGTTTTTCTAGAATTATCCTCTTTTATAAGAAGGAAAACTGTTTTATGGTAAGACACTCAATTTCGGTTTATTGACTTGAGATAACGTAAACTCGTGTAGAAAATCAATAAAGGAACCGGTAAAGAAAGTTTAGATATATTTATGTGTAAAACTTGCACAGGCAAATACAGGTTCAATCATATTGTAATAATTCTATTATGTATATCGATAAACTTCATAGAATTTAAATTAGATCATACAATATCAAATATAGTCGAGTACGTAAAATTGGTATTCCAGTCAAATGTCATCGCATTATAACAACCATTACGCCCTTTCAAGAGTTTCTTTGAGAAACGTATATAATATTTCCAAGTAACTTCATGTTATAAGTTTCTCAACTTAGTTTAACACGATTTGCAAAAAAATTTTAGAAATACAGTTATAATTAAATTAATCGATTGTAATATTTTAATTCTCTTTTATAAACTTCTAATAAATTATTCATACTGCTTTCTACTATCTTTTATCATATCGTAATATATATACTCTTTTATTATTTGTAATACATAATCTGAACGATAAATTAAGGAAGTTAAAATGACTTCTGCTAAGTTTATGAATGTCGTAAAAAAGATCCAGTTTGCAACACTTACGACAGGAGTTCAATTCTCAGTGGTATAATACTGATTTTATGACAATTTGCGAGCGCATCCAAGACTCATGACACTCATATGACATTTTCTCACTACAATTTGTATACAATAGAAGTGGCGAAGGCGTTACGAATTTATATACATACATCTATAAAACCTTGTAACACTTATGCTTCTACATTAAGATATGCTTCTACATATCTAAATCTCTAATTAATAAAATTCAGGAAAATATATTTCCTAATGCTTATATATTTTATATATTCGCTTATATATTTCAATATTTACTTAATTATGACCTAATTAAAGAAAGCAGTAGAAGAAACCCACACGATCGAAAATATATCCAAAAATATAAACAGGATATTTATTCTATATTTTTTATATATCCTAAGATATTACAAGATATATAAAATATATAAACAGATATATATATAAATGTATATCCTCTGGATGTATATCTAGTATTTATATTTTATATATATTTAAAATATATAGTAAAAAATGTATTATACAGTTATATTTATTATATATAAATTAGACTATATTATTTATATAAAATTTATGTATATAAAAATAAACATATAATAAAATATATTAATCATGAAGTTAAGTAAGTGTCATAGTATATGTCATAAATATATGTCATAGACCATAAATATATGTCATAGACCAGTGGCAAGGTTCAAGACTACAGATCTCGAAGATTTGGGTTCAATTACTAGACCCGAAAATTTTAAAAGAAACTAAAAAACGAAAATGTATCTGTTTGGGATGGTAGTAAATTTGGTCGACTATATTTCCAAACAATATTATTTTTGTTTGAGCCGCTGGTTCGAATCCAGCCTCGTAGATGTTTTATCAAATTTTCTCGTGTTCCAAAATTTGTAAAGTAAAGGAGTTAAGGTAAGGCAAGTAAATGAAAAACCAGTAAATACAAAATAATATGAAGTTTATTGAAAAAAGAAAATGAAAAGATGATTTGCAAGATTCCTCGAGAAGCTCGTAAAAATATTGCAAATCTAGCAGTAATAAGTAATTAGCAAAATAAAATGAAAAGAAAAGTAAGCGAAAAATTGAAAAGTAAAGCAAAGTATTTAATTTATATTTGTGGGCAAAATTAACTACGCAAAGCAGTGTAAAGTGTAGTAGCAAAGTATCGATGTAAACGTTGAAAACAAAATAACGCAGAAAATAATTTGTTGTTGTAATAACGCAGTAACAATGAACGTTGTAACGTATCAAGTAAAGTGTAATATATTTGTACAGAAATGTGGTGTAAATTTAAAGCGAATCTTGCTTAAATTATCACGCAAAGTAACATTAAGTAAAGTACGAAGTTGAGGCGTATTAGCCCCCGAAGCAAAGTATGTAAATTGAGGCGTATTAGCCCCCGAAGTAAAGCAAGTAAATTGAGGCGTATTAGCCCCCGAAGTAAAGCAAGTAAATTGAGGCGTATTAGCCTCCGAAGCAATGTATGTAAAGTAGCATTAAGTAAATTCAAAAACATGTATGTAAACGCACGTTACAAATTGTACATAGTAAATCGCAGTAAGTTGAAGAGAATAGTTTATTTTGCCCATTCAATATAAATTAATTGTAATGTAGAAAATGCATGCGTGAAAAGTAAGAATTTAAAGCAAATAGCGCGGGAAATGCAAAATGAAAATTGTTGTAATGTTGTGTTCTTGAAGCTGTGTATTGTCCATTATCTTCCTTGTTGTTGATGGAGAAGCGAATTCAAAGCGGAAAAGCAGCAATGTGGAAATAAAAATTTTACAAAGCGGACAAAAGCAGCAAAATAAATTGTAAATTAATGTAAATGTAAATTGTAGTAATCGAAGACGTTATAATTGTGTTGTGCAAACGGCAAAATGAATTGTTTATTTAAGCATGCATAAAGTAAAACGCAGAAATTGAAATATTTAAACTTGGCCAAACAGTTGAAAAATAAGTTTAAGTATCAAAGCGCTATTGAATAGCCTAAAATGTATCAAGTTTGAAAATCGAAACGAAAACG
>JABFPJ010002635.1:0-18799 GCA_022817425.1 Gryon sp. ZL-2020
ACAATTAAACTTAACAACATTTATAACATTCTGTTTACCTAATTCATTTGAAATAATTTATAATAATAACTTTAATAATTTTCAATAATAGACAGGATTAATGATATCAGGTTACATAAACATTGTTCTTATAATTGTAAATGTAACTTGATATACTATTGAACTTTCTGTGCTGAAGTAGATATAATTCAAAATTTATTGTTGATTGTTCAGTTTATAAATTTCATTCGTGGTGCCATAACGTGATTCAGAAATGTAATACTAATTTTTCAACTTCACGGTAAAAATTTTTTGATAGTAAGTTTTGTTAGTTTGGTATCCTTTATAATTTTTATACTTAATGTTTTAACACCAATTTCCAAATTTTGTTATAGATATATAACAAGATATTTGTTATAAATATATGGAACAATTCGTTCCATCCTTAGGTTGGAACGTTGAAACGTTGAAACGTTGTCATATAATGTTATATTAAAAATAAAAATAAATTGAAAATCTTATTTGTCTGTATATTGGTCAAAAATATTGCTAAATTATAAATAATTCGATAATTTTTTGCAATAAAAAATTCTATTTGCTGTGAGCATTAAACAGTAGATTAAGAAAATAAATTTAAGATATTAACGACAGCAATTAAGTTGTGTAGAAGTTAAAATCAGTATGATTATTCATACAGACTTTTGTAGTTATGTGACCGCAAGTATATTAACTCTGTTGAATATACAAATATGTACACGTTTACTCATATCTTTACGCTTCCATGGGTCCCCTTCAAACTTCAAACTATTTTCAATATTAAAGAGATTCGATACTCAAGATTTGAGCTTAGGAGTTTATGTCGAGAGATATTTATTTGAACGCACTCTTAAAAATACATTATTGCAAAAAAAGTTAATATCCTGAAAAATAGCTCATAAAACATAAAATTGTCCTTGAAAATATTACCGTATAAATTTTGGAATGTTATTTTCTTCCTTTTGAGATGAATTTTATGATATAAGTATTTTACTGATTTCTATATTCCCTAATAAAAGTTTCTTATGTTACTTTTCACATTTATTTTTCATTTAAAAATTTATATTGGAGTAAATCTTGAATGTTACACATTTATTGTTATTAATAAAAAAATCGCTTTAAGTAAACATAAAAATATATTTTTATTAGTATTTTGTTCGAGTCAAGGTAATTTTTTTTATTTGTAATTATCAAGGTAATTTGTTTTTGTAATATAGTTTTTCTTATTTATTTTAATTTATTTTTATATATTTATAGTCAGTAATTCTTCTCTAATATTAATAATTTAATATAAAAAGGCTAATGTAACTTTTTTGTTGGAACAAAATGTAATTCTGATTTTCAAGAAGTTAGAAGAAGAACGAAAGGCATTGGAACTTGCGAAGAAGTTATGTAACTCGTAATTAAAATTTGTTCTTTAGAATTGTAACAAGACATTACCTGCAAAAAATTCACTGAACCGCGTTTATTTCACAAATAAACAGTGCTTTTGATGGGCTCCATTATTGGGCCGGTGAAGTATATGTTTATAAATGTCAAAGCGTTTCAATGAACTCCAAAGATATTTTAAGTTATTTAACGACGTTGAATGTTTATTAAAACTTTCATATAAAATATACGTTTGAAGTTAAAGGAGGCAAACATTGTATAAGTCTAATTTTATTCACTTTGTAATTCATCGTTTCATTTTCTGCATTTTAATAACGTCGAATTGTCAACGCTTTATTTGAAAGTCTATACTATAGTGGTTGTATCTTTTTTTATGTTTTTTCTTCTTAAAGTAAAAAGTATTTTGATATGACTTTAAATGAAATACTTTAAACAACCTATAACATATTTTCTATTTATACTTACTTGATATTCTAAATTCAATTTCATGAAAAGAGTATAGAATAAGCTTTTTGTAACTTTTTTTCTTATTATTTATGCTTTATTAAATTTTAGGTGATATCAGTAAGGAATGTATTTACTTTAAAGTATATATTTTTGCTTTTAAATATGAATGTTCCAAAATGTGCTCAGAACGGTATTACTATACGTTACATCTCGAGCAAAACGGACTAATTTTTACTATTGATCGGTTTTTGCTCGCGGAACATTACATTGTAATTAGGAGTATAAGAATACTTGACAATGAAAAACTCGTCTTTAAAATCATATCGTTTCTAATGACAATAGAATATTAAAAGTAATGAACATATTTTTTTTATTAAAAAAATAATTATTTATTTGCAAATCATATTAATAAAAATTTGGTTGCAATATTGTTTAATAATTAACTATTACAATATTAAATTTTATTCAGAAGCATCAACTCCCTTTTTTTTCTTATTTTTACGTTTGTACGTTACGAAATATGAATTTTATATAATTTTGTGCACATTATTAATGAAATAACATTGCTTTGAGTGGTACTGCAAAAAATTATTTCGAGTAGACATTTATGGTTTATAAATCGGAGGCCATTCATAAAATGGAGCAAACCTTTTGTTCGTACTCATGGAGCTTCCCAATAAACAAGGGAGTAGATACTTCCTTTTGCGAATCATAATGAACACTCAAAACTGCGGGGTTATGAGCTCGAAGTACTTCTAAAATTCATACCATATTAAATGTATTTACTTTCAGAAACTTGTAATGTTAAAAAAATATACACGTCCAATCTGAATGCACGAACTTTTGGCAACGTTTTATTCCGCACAATTGTGAATAATTATGAATAAATGTGCACAAATTTCAACGTGTTCTGTGTTTTTAGCCTCGTGGACAAACGGTTCTTAATTAAAACCTACTGTATTAATTAAGGAATTGACTTAACGAATAAAGGAATATTTTCATTTGAAACAAGTCTCGACAAGTGGTGCATCTGTTTGACTTGGAAAAGTGCTTGTTTTCGTGTTGGTCGAAGGAAGCAGCCAACATAACAACTTTCCCTAAAGACATTTTCGGCTGTTTATGTACATAGTTATTTTTCTCTCTTATACTCATTCTGTACTCAGTAATCCGCTCAAAAATAACTACATTTGCAAAATGTTGTTATATAACTTTGAGGATAGATATTTGTCAAAGAAAAACCAACATATGGTTCAAACTTTATATTTTAATTATTAATTCAACCTTAATTTTCTTATTTTCTTGACATACTTTAGATAATATATATTTTTTAATTGTTTATTTTTAATATTTAATTTTACAAACTAAATTAATTCTAAAAATTCTTCAATATTTTTTGGTTTTTAGTCATTGTTTCCTTTGACGATAATAATGTGCACTAAAGTGTAGTAGATGTAATTCGGTAACTCGAGATAAAAATATTTTCATTATTTTTTCATCAGAAAAAATCAGAATTTCCGATCGTAAAACTCTTGAAATCTTGAAAATTTCAGTATAGTGTGAATTTCCACTTATATTAAATTTCCTTCTACAGCGATGTAATTTTGAAGATTTTTATACCAAGAGGATTTAATTTAAAATATTCCACATCAAATATATTTTTTACTTTATTCATTCGACACTTTGAGGTACTTACTTCAAGCAATGTATAAAGAACTACATTGTAAATAAAAATAACAATGAAATTATTTTTTTATAATGTTTATAAGAATTTTAAAAACATTTCAATTATTTTCTGATGAGCAAGTAAATAAAAAGTTGTTATTTTTTGGTGTATATAGATTGGTATGCGCAACTAAATCTCAATCTAAGTCATGTAGCGTTAGAAAAAAAGAAGGGTCAGCTCCCGTGGCGAAAACAAAGATGCATAGGATCGAAGCTAAGGGAACCACTTGAAAAAGAAAATACACGCAAGGAATTTGACGCATACACGGGAATTTAACCGGCAAATAACTCGGGCATTTGCCAAACACTATTTTTTGTTAAGCGCCATATGATATAAGGTCTTCAGCGCCAAATAAGGAGATTGGAATCAAGTCACATAGTTGCTTGGTAGTCGCAATGTCATTTGGCAAAAAAATTATCAGAATGTCTCGCTGAGAGACTCGCACAAAAAATCTTTTACGGACCCTAGATAAAGTATTTAAGATAGTCTACGCCATGGCGAATAACAATTAAAAAGATATAAGATATATTTCAGATATAATGAAACATTTCAAACTAAATGACAAGAAAATTAAGTTTATTAGTTAGTTATTATATTATAAATTATAATATTGTTCAATATTATACACTGAACTATTCTCTTCATGCAGACTGACTATGAATAAGTGATTCTAGTTGGTTACCTCAAATTTTACAAACGGCTTTATGCTTCCTCTTTGCAGCCTCAAAATTGTGCTTATTTGCCCGGAAACGAATCTGCCAGCAGTTTGTAGTTTAAATTCGCCGGCAAAAATTCTTCAAATTTCATTTTGAAAAACAGTAATTTATATTGAAGACCGTAAAAGTGAATGATACTTAAAATATATTATTTTCCCTTTCGCTGAGGAAAATTTATTGATTTTTTTATCTAAGGTTTCTCTAAAGTAAGTACGATTAAACTTCTTTAATGTTTAACCTTTTGGAAAACTTTGTATACGTAAACTAGTTTAAATTCCATGTGCTTGCAATAAATACAACTGTTATTATATATTTATAGTCATTCAAAAACGATATTAAGTACATTTGGTGGAAAGGATATTATAATAATTCGTGAAATGCTTATGGATGCGAAGCATATTGTGGTACTCATCCTTGACGGTTGTATAAAAGAAAAAGAGCCTTGATATCGATGCAAAATTGTTTTTCGATCTTTGCGGCGAGTCAGTGGAGCACTCGATCATCATTATAAAATTGCTTTGCAAGCGGCGAACTGTTCATTGATTCTACGATTTTACCAGAGCCTTAGGGCATGGTTGCACTGCTATTTTCTTCTTCTCACATTTAATGTGCATTGTTAGATATGCAATGCAATTTAAGCACATCAATCGAACTATGTTATAATACTAACAGATTAAAGCAGAATATTTATGAATAAATGAAAAATTTAATTCTTATAAACTATTATAATTCTGAATATATAAAAAAAGTGATAGAAAAAACATAAAAATTATGTCGAGAAAAAAAAGTTAGATTAAAATGATAATTCAAAAATTTTTGTGAATCAGAGAAAAGAAATAATAGCAAATGGTTATTAGTAATTTTGCAATATCTTGAAATTACAGTTTCATTGTAAAAATTTATCTATACAGTATTGCTAGATGAAACTGGAATTGTGTTGAAATATGATTGTAATCAAATAATAATGTTACCCAATTGGGCCTTTATTCGAGTTTCTAATTGAGATTGCATATGGTTGTAGAGTATGATATTGATATGACCCTAATCAAATAATCCGATAAGATTAATACTCGATTAATGCAGAGTGTAAAAATTACAGAACAGTGTAACAAAAATATTTTGTAATAAGAAAAATCTTTAAATTTATTTATAAATAATAAAAAATCTTTAAATAGTAGTAGGATGAAATTAAAAACAATTTTTTTATTGCCTTCCTACGATAATTACTTATCCTGGCATTAATACAATGTAAATTCTTTCAAACTAAACTAAAATTATGTTAGAAAAGAAATTCAAAAGAAATTAATTTCGAAAGAAAAACAATTTATTTTACACGTTGTAATTATAATGAAGTAAAGTACATCTTGTGAAGTAATTAAAAAAAAGAAATAAAATGGTTATTTTACAATAATATTCCATTAAAGGTATTAAAGGTAAATATCTTCATCATATGTGTCTGATAATATACGATAATATGAAATCACTTTTTTTACAAAAAATACTTATTAATTACATATATTACATATATTCAATTTCTTATCAATCGAGTAAAAGTCAATTTATTATTCATTATGAAATTTATATAAGGTAAATAGAGTTGCGTATATTTTCAATTTTTCGATAATAATAATAACAACTTTAAATGCAGAAAAGTAATTCTTTCAAAAAAATTCAATAAATTCTGAATAAAATCAAAGGTCAAGTATTTGAGCGCTAGATATAACATTTTTAGTTTTATTTTTAGAATTAAAATAGTTTATTTTATTTTTCTCTATAAATATTCAAAATAGAGATAAATATAAACAATAATATTTGCGTGTGATTTATTGGTGCGTATTTATTTACTATGTTTGTCACATATTAAAAAGCAACTGTTTGTATGTAGAGGGTGTGTCCTTTAGGTATACAAACTCTAATGTCAATATTTGTTAACATCTAGTATATTACTAATATGTCGAGTTATATTAGTAGTATCTTATCAAATATTATGTGATGGTATTACAAGCTTTACATTCTGTCACGTGTGCACGCATGCTCGCAAAAATAAATTCGTTGCGTCATATGGAGGAACTACACTTTAATTAAAATTCTTCTAAATTTTATTATAATAATTTATTGTTATCCTTATTAAATTCTGCAATCCATTTTCTATTATAGCGATGTATGATTTTCATTAAAAGATATTGAGAAAATCATATATTTGACTTGTTCGTGATAATAAACATTATTTTAATTAAAATATGATATATAAATTTACTTTGATTATTAAATTATAAAACATTTACTTAATTAATTAAAAAATTGAATTAAATGTAATATCATTTTTTAATTATGAGAAATGACAATTTTTCCATTATATGAAATAATTAATATGATTTAATAGAAGGCGTTTAAATTCTAAGTTTTAAAAAGTTAATTTTAACAACATATATTTAATAACTTTAATAACAAACTAAAAAAAGTATTTCTAAATTTAACAAAATTGCATTATTTACTTCGTGATTATCGTTCTAATTTAGTATTCCAGGATTCATTGTTTGGTATTTCTAGAATACTGGACTTTATAGTAAGTTTATTCTGTCTGGGGGATACTATGGAAACAACCACTCCTGGCCATTCGAACTGACGTTGTAATCAATAGTCTCAACTTTATTGCAATTCAATATTGTTCAATGCACACCTCTAAACATTCAGTAAAATAACTAGGAAAAACAGAAGATTATGTTTTTCCAAGTATATGATATATAATTATATATTTTACAAATCTTTTTATAAAATTAAAGCTATATTTGAATGATAAATGAAATTTATAGAGAAACGTTAAATTGCGAAGAACAATATATTTGATTTGATTGATTGATGACAAAAAATGGTATTTCATTGATTACATATTTATCCAAACTTTACAATTGATTACCTATAATTATTATTAAGAACTTAAAAAAAGTGCCAAATCACTGTAATATTTCATTTTTTTAATCTTATAACAAAAATAATATATGTACTTATTTCTTATTAAAACATCATACTTTGTATTATAATATATCTATTTTTGTATTCATAAATTCGTTTTTATTCGAGAAATAATATGAAAAGAAACGTGAAGAAATAAAATATTCCGGAATACGATATTGATGTTCAATCGTTTCTGACGACAATGATATATGTTCGAGTCGAAAGTCAGACCAATCGTAAGGAAACGCAAGTTTTCTAAACTTAATAAAAGTCAGTCTTCTTTTTAAGTAATAAGTTTTGAAGTCAGAATCTAAACTTGATAGACTTTTTAAGAAAAATAAGAATTCACATAAAAACAGACGCCTTCCGCCATCTTTCTGCCAAATTCTGTTTCAAAAGTTAAACTAGATTAAGGAAAATGAGATGGAACTCTACGTAGGTACTCGATTCCATAAAGTATGGTCTTAATTAAATTATTCGCTAAATGTTATTATAATTTTGCTATAAAATTAGATACTAAAGCTTAACCAAGTCATCAATGTCGCGGTCATCGATAGACGCTTTTGGCTGATAAATTGTGTGACATAAGCAGGCCGATGTCATGTGAGCATTTTCCAAAACATTAACTATGGTCGTGAAAATCGACCTGAGCGAAGTTTGTGTTTTACATCTAAAGTCCAGACTGGCGTGTGGTTATAACTTACTAAATAGTTTCACGTTTAACATTACCATTTTACGGCTAAAATAAACAGATTAGTCCGGCGTATAATACTTCGTTACTTTTACGTAAATATTCAGCAGTTGCATGCAATTATTCTATCGATACCGTAAACTATAATTTCATTCTGGTTAGAGTAAATGCCTATTAATATTTCCCCGAAAATTTTCGAAGCTTTCGAGAACCAGTAGAGTAATAACATTAAAGACACACGCGTACCCTTCTTAATATATGTCTAATACTAATCCTTCCGTGATGGAATATATATTCCATAGTGATAGTTTTTGGTTGGATAAAAACTGAACCGCGAGACACCTCAATTCAATTAGTATAGGGCAGTGATTGAATTCGTTTTTAAATCCATGAATGTAATGGATGGAAACAAGACAAAACATGTTAAATAAGTCACGCGAAAAAACAGCTTTGAAATACGTCATATGGTTTAACTTAATTATTCCATCCACCTGTTGACAAAAGTCATATCACTTGTCATTATGCATTAGTCAATAAATTTATTGAACATTCGTGTCCGTTTTTTCATTGACATTTTAGTTGAACTGTTGGTAAAACAGTTTATATAACAGTTCATGGTATTTATTATTAAGTGACCTTTTTCTAAATATATTTTTTGATACAGTTATGTTGCATGAACTGATTATTTATTGCACTGTCTAAAGAAGCTTTAATTGCAGTTTCCTGACATTTGTAATAATTGAATATTTGTAAGCATCTATAATACATCATCATTACTTCTGTATTGTAGCTTTGTTCAGACATAATTACTCTCATTTTATCGTATAACAAAGGAATAATGGTAAATGATGATATTTAATGGAATGGATTCTAATTTTGCATAACGGAGCGAGAACCGGTTTTAAAATGTGATTATCAGTACATTGAAAGACATTTGACATATACAAATATCTTTTGTTACAAATAATACCAATTGCGTGACTTAAATGTAAAACTAACAAATTTTACTATTCTGGACAACCAACATTTCAGATTTAATTCATTTTGAATTAATTTAAATCCTAAAATATTTAAAAAAATGATTTGTTTCCCATTTATTTGTTTAATTCTTCAGTTCATTTTAAATACTAAAATACTTACATACTTACTAAAATACTTTAATAACAATATAAATGTAATTAGTATTTCGTTCACATTAATTTCATATTTATTTCATAATTATTTAGAAATATGTTATTGATTTATATTTTGTTCTCGGATTAGCAGATTTCATGTTTGTTTTATTTTAAATATAATTAAACAATAATAAAAAAATTTAAGAAATTAATAAAAGCCAATTTTAATATTTATAATGATCAACTATTTTTTATCGTATATACGTCTGACATTCAATCATTTTTCTTCGACATATCGCTTTTCATTTCGATATAAAAAATGTGCAATAAATGTGAAATTATTGTGAATGAAATACTAATTATATTTATATTGTTATTGAAGTATTTTTCCTCAATTATATGAAGTTCAAATAAAGTTAATTTAAATGTAATTTGAAACTGAAGAATTCATTTTTAATTCAATTTGTATTCATATAGAATTACAAGATTGAAGGGAATAAGAGGGAAATTTCAAATTACAAATGAATGGAAAATGAATCATTTTTTAAATATTTTCAGACTAAAAATTAATTCAATATGAATTAATTCTGAAAGTTTGGTTGTCCAGGATGAAACATTGTAAAATTTGATATGAATGTAACAATTTGTAATATAAGTTTTTTTTTTAATTAATACTTCTATATTGAATTGTATTGTTTTTTATAATAACAATGTATTATTTTATTATAATGAACAATTATTTATCAATGTTAATTTGATAATGAGCAATATTAATTTTTTTTGAATTTGAATAATTAAATTGTGGACTTCAATGTTTACACCATAAAATAAATGTAATAAAAACGGCTATACCACTCATTAAAATGAGAACAATTCAGCATTAAATTCCAAAAGTTTTATATAAAATAATAAAAATCAATTTCTTATTTACTAATTTGTATACTGCATGTAATAACAAAAATTACTCAATTAAATTTCTCTTTGCTTAAAAATTTGCATATTCTCAGTCCTCACATTAATAAGTAATATATACTCTTTTTGATAGCATACTACTTACCTTGCGAAAAAATCAAAATTTATAATGGACATACATTGTTCAAATTACATTCCCATAGCATAATACAATAACACCTTCGCAGTTTCAAATTTTTCATTTCTATTCAACATATAAAGTATCCCATAAAGATTTACAAGTTGATTTATAATGATTTTACCAAGAAACATATTAAGAAATATATAATCGAAATGTTTTGTACGATCAAGACAAGTTTTGATGATGAACATTCGCAGAAATCGTAATCAAGAACCAATCCATTAGAGGGAAAGTTCCACTATGGTGTCTGTTCGTAGGAGGGAGCTTTTAGGTGACATTTAAAGGGCGCGAACGCGCCGGCAACCCATTGGATCAATCCAGGTGGTCGGACGAATATTTGTATCAAGCATTGACACATCGAGGGATGCACATAAACAAATAACAACAATTATCAAACAGTGAAACAGATCTTTATTTTGAACGTATAAAAACAATAATTACAAATCAGAAAAACCCATAAAGAATAAGAAGAAGCATACATATAAGAAGCAACAATAGAATAAACGATAGGCAATGATGTACAACGTTATAAAGGTCACATGGACTCTCATATATATGTATCAGTTATATATGTTGGTCGGTCACTATCATGTGTAACACCTCTGGCCAACCAATGCACACACGTACACACACATATATATATACAATATCAACACAGACACATAGACATGTATATTTACCAAGACCGGACTCACGGGAAATCGAGTTTGATTCGCGAGATGCAACCCTTCTCAGCAAAACGCACGATAGGTAGATAGATACGATAGCCTTTGCTAAGGTTAACCGAGTAAACCGACCGCACTGGGTCGAAAGTTGTGATGACCCACGGATAGTTTCAAACAAGATACGTAATCACGTGCGCGCCAAGCACAAATACGTACTTCGGGGCTTTGTATGTGCCGAGGTGTAACATGTTACAGAGAGAGTTAGGTTGGATGCCAAGCTTTCTACTTCCGCCGGAATCGCAAGTGTATCAACGCATCCGGCATTAGAGTTACCGTCAACAAACGCTCAATACACCGCATCAAAGTTGTTCCTGAGACGAAATATACGCCGATCGATGAACACACGGCGCACGACGCACCGCCAAAGCTTTTTACTTCGTTGCTCTCTCGTTGTGTGTCCCCTCCCGCAGAATCCCCTCGTCATGTAAACAAACAAGCTGAAGCATTGCGCATAATGGTAGTCGCGCCTACCCGCTTTCTCTCTCTATCGCTCTCTCTTTCTCTTTCTCTCTTTCTCTCTTTCTCTATCCCTTCCCACCCCCGCCCCCCGCTCTTTCACTTGCTGTGTATAAACTCCGATGCCGACATTAACTCCGTTTTCCTCCGCTGACGCCTTCCTCTTTCACTATGGGCTTCTTTTTGCCGCTGCGTAGGAACTGTGCGGCGTCGTTGTCGACGTCGATTGCGAGATCCACTGGTGTGTCAGCGAGCGTCGCCGCGGCGCTTAACACCGGTTCACTGAACAGAGCGCCCAGACGCACACGGCGGCTACTCGCTATGAAAACCGAAGAGTTCGTCACGCACGCGCAAAACCGCGATTTCTTACGTTTTATGCGATAAACGAAGGTATCAGCGCTTAGAAGGCGCGTTTAAAAAAGCTCATCCTTTTCTCCCTCAACTTTGTCTTTCTCCTTCCTCGGACAGGACTATACGATAAGACGATTACGCCCTCTTCTACTGTCAACCAATCTTCACGCCAATTCCGTGTAACCGATATACCTGCCTCACCTTAGGGGGCGCTATCGTCGTTGCGCGATTGCCCTGAAAACTACCCTTCCGATTGCTCTCTATGCATATCGATTGTCATTTCAATGAACATTTCTAACGCTAAAGTGCGATTGTGCTTTTCATTTCACAACAGATTGTTTAGACAAAGTTAGTTCGTGTGATTATTGATAAAACATGAATTACAAGTTTCAGCTCTAATCAGATGCAACAAATGTAGCGACTCTATCAAGTCAATTAGCTTTGTAATTGCTCTATTGTGCATGGGTATTGGGAGGTATAGATATGATTAAGCAAGATTAAAGGAACAATCAATTTGTATAATGGAGATAGCATTTTTTTCTGACTGAATCAAAAAGCAGAGCTTTATATTATAAAAGTATTAGACAAAAATAATTCATCGCAGTTTGTGGGTCATTTAGCAGTAGGGTGACTGCGACAGTGATATATTAGTCAATTTCAGCTATTTTACGACTGATGAGCTTTTTGATTTTCATGTGGGTATCGAATAAAGTAAATTAAGTTGCTCAATTTTATGAATCGAAGCTATTATTGATAACTAACTTTGATTAAGTAAATTATAGAAATATGTAAGAATGTTGCCAGATTAGTGGCTAAATATAAAAACTTTAGCTTTGAAATCGAGCAATAATGTAGTTAATATCCAAAATATATTGATCTTCGAAATAAAAGTCTTTCGTTATTATAAAGTTGAATATCTACCATAATAAATTTACTTTGATGTGACAGAACATCTAAAGAAGCATATATATTGAAAAATATATTTGTAAAATTAAAAACTTGAAAATATTTTTGTCTTGTATATTTATATATCATTATTATATGCAACGCATATATATAATTGTAAATATATATGTGAAATTCATTTTAATGTAGTAAAAATGTTTAATAATAACATGAATATAATTTAAGAAATTATAGAATTGAAAAAATAAATACAAAAAATTATGCTGGTGGTGATTTTGATGGTAAAAGCCAAAATCAATAACGCGCCATATAGCCTCCTAGGATACGCGTGAACGTTTTAAAAATGATAAAGTATGCATGTATTGTAAAATATTTAGTAATACTAAATTCAGTTAAAACCGATTATTAATAAAAAATGTAGATTAAATACTAAATAAAATAGTTTAGATTGTTCAGTCAATCTATTTTTCATTTATTTACTTAGTTTCTTAAACTCTGTTCATACGTTAGATTAATGAGTTTTGTTTGCACAAGACTTAAGAACAAATAACACAATTTTGGTGCACGTAATGGAATGCTTACGATTTTCCAAAGTTTTCAGATTCACGAAAGCAACCGATGAAAACCTTTCTTTAATATTATTTCTTTCACCGAAATTCCTTTGGACGAAATCTTACGGAGAAACAAAGTATTTGTTAGTTTTTGGTAGATTTAAGACTGTAAAAGGTCGAGTAGGCAAGGATTTCTGCGGTCACACGGTTCGTAAAGTGACTGAAAACCGCAACGGAAATTCCTCTACATATATACACAATGTGTTGCAAAGAAAACTTGTGCTGAAATTTGTTGTTCAAAGTATTATTTATGTTTGTATTTGAAAGAGTTTAAAAAAAATATTATACATCATTAAATATAAATAAATAAAATACTTTCAAAACTTGCATTTATTTTGTTAATTTTAATTTTTTTAATTACTTTCCTTTGATGTGAAAGCAAACTAATTAACATAACATGCTCAACATATACTATTATATTTACATTACTACGTCACTAAACAATGTTTCTGTGCGAAATTAAGTTTTTAATGGGATATATAGCTGTCATTAATTTTGGTTGCAAGTCAGCTGTGTACATTAGAGTCATAAACAATATTCATCAATAATTTACGTCGTTTTTAACATAATGAACGTTGAATGATAAATCAGTGTATTATATTTGGTAATCAATTAGATTTTACATCATTGTTTAATACTGTGTAAATGTATAATGTAAATGATAATATGCAAAATATTTCAAAATTAAATTTAGATGTGTAAGTCAGTTAAAAGTACATTAAACTGCACGAATGGAACAACCATTATTACTTTACTGATCAATAATAGTATCCTTTTTGTGTAAAAAAGTCATTTGAATAAAAATAAATTAAAATATATTATATTATATATTATATTAATCCACATATTTTTTGTAATTTTTTAGGTAAGAACACAAATGTGAACTAAGTTAATTTACATTAATGAGATATCATTAAAAATAAGTGAAATGTCAGTGCAACCATTTTTATTATCATCTTAGGACAAAAGTAAGGACATTTTCCATTGTCTGAATGAAATGACTTTACGTGCAAGTGTTACAAAAAATAATTTCATTAATTACTGTGGTAATTGAGTTTTTAAATATAATCTGTGTATGCTTAATACTATCTAATTTAAACTCGTAATAGTCGAGGTACACCATAAACATCTTGCATATATTTGGATTTAGTCGATGTACAAAGTTGAAATGGTCCTACGAGGATCACATTTACGTTTGAGAGCAATATGCTGAATTTAGCTAATTGTGTTAGACAAGTGTAACAACTTGGAATAAGTCATGTAGAAAATGAATTAACGTTAAAATGCAAACAATGTACAATCTATTTTGCAAAAATATCGATTCTTCAAATTTGAATTACAAAATTGGAATGAATAGGAATTTAAATCGCGACTGAAAATATAAAACATAGAAAAAGTGATAAAGTATTTTAGGAAAAAAAATAGAATTATTAGACAAATATTTTAAAAAATGTACAAATTTGAGAAAAATATAAAATTAGAAATATTGTTTATAATTTAAATCATTTTGTTTAATTTAATGCATATTTATTAATGCACTTTTTTCAATTTTTTGACTAGTTTTTTGGAAAAGGGATTTTTCCATCAATTATATCCAGTTAGCGTGCAGTGGAACGTGTAACCCGCGCCACTTGTGCCCATTGACCCTGGATGGTACGTTAATCAACGTGGGGCCAATGTTTCAGTCTGCCGTGTTGCTGAGATAGCATTGCGCTTAAGTTATCCTCGCATCGATTTTGCACGTATGGCAATGCACATGATTTATGAAACCTCTTTTCAGCACACGTGCATTGCAAGCATCGCCAAGTTTGTAAATAAAGGGGACTTATAATCGAATGGCGTATGTTCGCGGCAATTTCTATTGCATGTTTATGAGTTTCTGAACGATTCGCTAACATTCGATGGTTTGGAAGATTTCGATGCGATTTTGATAAACCTGCAATGCCACTGAATCATACAGAGAATTATCATTCAGAAGATCAAAATAAAGAATCGAAAAATCATTTCAAAGCGAATCATAAAAAGTGGATATTGAATTTGATTTAAATTCAATTTTTTAATTTTCATTTCAATTTCATTCAAATTAAATTTACTTTTCACTGAATTTATTGTCAAGCTATTTGTAGTATACACTGAACCTAAACACTGTTTAAATTTTAATCAAAGTCAGTAAAAAAATGTTGCATGTTTCTAAACACTAAATTTTACTATGTTTTTGTGTGAAAATTATATATAATATAAAGTAATAAGTCATGATTTGTAAAATTACCCTTTCCCTCGTTTAAATGTTTCAATTTTAAATACATTTTTAATTACCTTACCTAATACCTAATTTTTCTATATTCCATAACCTAATATATTTATATCAATAAACGACAATGACAGATAGAACGCAACATTATATATATGAATGACGTTTAAGATGGTCTTTATTTACCAATCACAGTGATAAAGTGTGCTTGCGAGAAACTTTTGTTCATTTCATAAATCTTCCTTCGATTACGTAAAACGTCTCGTGAAATTTCATGTAATACATAGCAATTTTTAACGCGAATGAATATCATATTTTCATATACATTAAAATTACTATGTATAAAAAGTAAAAATATAATATAAAACATAGAAATTTTTTTTAAAGTTGATCTTTTTAACAAAAAATATGATTTCCATTTGAAACATAGTAAACGTTCATCACGTTCATACTATTTTTTAATATTAAATTCGCCTCAGTATAGAAATAACTATTAAATATAATTATTTTGGAATCTAATAATAATTACTTCAAATAGTAATTTCATTTGTATTTCTCGTAGGAAAACAGTGATTGTTTCTTGTGCAATTGTGTTTAAGTCGGAAAAGTAACACATTGATCAGTTTTATTTCCCATAAAAAAGATACACAAGTTTAATTGTATTGCCACCTTTGGTTGATCGAATAGAGTGTAGCGAGTTATCTTATCTCTTTCATCTGTGAAACCTTACGTTGCATTAGTAGTCGAGGTTTGTTCGAGCATGCCCAATTGGCGTCCGATTGAATCCCAAGTCACGTGCGAAATTTGTAGAATGTATACGTTCAATATGGTTTTATACGACATTTTCATCAGTTTCCTCTTTACTATCACGACGTGTACTAATATATCTTACGCGCACTTTTTCATTATACAATGAATTATTCAAAATTAAACGGTTCTTAAACAACGAATCGATCAACACTGAAGATTTATTAGAACAAAAAACACATTTACAAAACAAATTTGATTATGCAAACCTTATTTTTCACTTCAATTGTGGATATAAGAAAATTTTCTTGGATACAAAAACAAAAAATAATCTAATTAAAGTCGAACTTTAAGAATTCAAATTAACAAGATAGAAAATAAAGCTCGATTTTCGTGTAAGCATGATATCAACAATGTCTATATTTCTGAATGCTACAAATTTGTGTTTGCGTTTCGGATGAAAAAGTTGTATGTATCGTTGGAAGTTGTTTGTGAATGAACAAACTTTTCCGGACTTAAACTTATAGTCGGATACTGCTTTCAATGTAGGTAAATGTTCGCATTTCAATTTGCGTGGTTTAGGTACCTAATTGAATAAAAGGATTGGATCTCATTTTTATTTTCGCGAAGAAAACCAAACTTGTCTGCAAAAATCGTTAATTTGTTACAAATATATATCGTGAAGGATATAAAAATAGTATCTTGAATATACAAAAATTGAACAACAGCGAAATGGAAATTATTTTCGAAATTAAAATAAATTACTATTATGTAGTGCACATTTCCTTTAGTTTGCTGATTATTCATCGTACATTCGAAGCATGCACGCATAATTTAACACAATACATTATTTGCAGCATTATCTGTGCATAAAATTATACTATCTATATAAAATAATAAATTATGTTTCTATTTGATAATTTATTATTTAGGGAAATGCTGCAAAATCACGAAATTTATTTGATAGTTCAGTAATCGTGTTGTTGATTATTAACACAGTTCATTAAATTACACATTTATCAAGCATTTTTGGTACTTAAAAACATTTTGTTTTGCTACTTTAGTTGAAAAATAACATTTCTTTTGTTAAACATAAATGAAAATAAACTGTACATCAAATATAATTATATTAAATTTGTGTAAAATTTATTTTTACTTTTATTTTAAAATTTTTTTAATGTTTGTAAATGCAGAAGTGAAACGTGTTGATTAAAATTTCATTTACATATTTTCCACAAAATGCACAAATTTAATACAAATAACTTTTAAAGCAAAATCAGAACTTTAGATGTGAGGAACGACAGACTACTGTTTATACATGATAATTTTATGATATGAGAAATAGCGTCAAGTTGACCTGTAAATTTGCATTACTACGTGTCTTTAGCAAGATGAAACGCCATATTTCAATAAAGTTACATGCGTTCAAATTATATATGTATTAAAAAAATAAAATTATTCATATAGAATAAATAACATTTAAAATATAATTAACACTGTATTGTATTCGCATTTTCCGTTTAGATGAAATGCAAATTTTAAGTATAGATGGAATTTTATATCTCTTATACCAAATAAGTTATTTATTATTTGCAGATTTTTTTTGAAACAGCAAGTTTGCTGGAAGCAGAAGTTCTAAAGTGACATTTAAATTCTCTTACTCCGAAAACTTTAGCAATCCTTAGCCAGTCGAGATATTTGTGAATCCTTCGACAATAGTAACACACTATCACATTTAGATCATTATAAGTTTTGAATGTTACTTAAGAACTCGGTAAATAAAAGATAACTTTTTTTATATTATGTGCAGATGAATTTGAATAAAATTGAAAACAAATGCAAAACTAAAATGATTTTGAGAATAAAATTCGTGCAAATAACATCCATAATGGTGGTTGATGCTTTTGGACGGAGTAGCAATTTGGATTCTCACGAAGACAAAAAAGTACAGTTCATCTCTGTCACTTGACATCTTGAAAGAAACCTGTGACGTAAATAGAACGTCACAAAGGATACGAGATTGAAATCACCTACGCTGCACAGAAGTCACACGTACGACATGCTCGAAAAATTATCAAACCGATCGTACCGTAGAGCTTTGAAACTTTGAGTAGAAGGAATGACGTGAATATTGATAGATCAAAAGAGAGATACAATAAATATAGTAGAACGGCAAGTATGACACGCATATGCATTTGAATTCAAGTCAATATCCGAGCTTTTACACGCTTAACGTGATGCATTATAACACCATATTGACGTTGAATTTCAGAAACTATTTATTCCTTCCGTTAAGAAAATAAGATCAATACTATTTTAACTTTTGCAAATTGTCCATAAAACAATGATGTGCACTGAGAGAAATATCCTGCTAAATGTACTATATTTTTCTTTTTAACTGAGGGAACACTTTAAATCTTGAATTAATTGATGTATACAGGGTGTAACATAAATGTATGACACGAATATGACCATCAGACTCCTTGTCAAAAGTTCTTCAAAAATGGTCATTGCCACAGGTTTAGCCATAGTCGCCACAGTATTGCCCATACTGTGGCAAATATTATGCCAAGAGCCACATTCCTTGCCATACCATGGCTCGTATCAT